>CM054113.1:67438349-67668349 GCA_028673005.1 Tanypteryx hageni
GTTCAAAAGTGAAAATTGCTTGAAGGTTCCGCGGGCTACCTAAAATTGAGTCGCACAGGCCACAGTTTGCGCACCACTGCACTAAGCTTATGCCCTAAAACTATTTAACTATGACCCAAATCAAATTGGCTCCCTAGTGAAATCACAACTGAAAATTTTTATTCAATATGAGATGAAGTTATTTATCAGCCAATTAAGGTTCAGTGATTCCAAAGGGACTGCTTTACTTTCATATTTTGTATATGCTGTAGGTCTATATCAAGGGGGCTTCATCCTTGGCGGAGGGTAATCAAAGATGAAAAAATAAACAATTTGAATATATCTTCAAAGCGATACAAATTTCAATATGTAAAAATGAAATAGATAACATTTAGTACCTACAGCAAAATAAATACAGTAAAAAAGTACCATTTCTTGTGTTATTTTTATTTTTTTTTATTCTAAAATCTTGGGGAACAGTAGTGGTCCCTTTTACCCTCTCTGGATCTGCCTAGGTCTAGGAATAAAATAATCACTGCTACTTACTTGGAGCAAATTTTTCCTAGCTTCTCCTTCAATGCGCATCATTCCTTCTTGTTCTTCTTTTTCAACATTTGTTTGTTTTTCTGCTTCCTTGTGTAGATGAATAAGATATTTGGGCAGCTTTCCATAATCCTTTAAAAGCACCAATTAAATAGTTGTATTGTAATAACAGTTTACTGTTGATTCTATAACATTTCTGAGTCTGCTACTTTCATCTATTATATACTGATAATAGAAATTACTTTAGTTAATGAGTCAGTCTGTTGAGCTTGGCCATTCTTGTTTTTCTTATAGAGGAAACAATTATGCTTAATGCCACCATC
Organism: Tanypteryx hageni; assembly: GCA_028673005.1. Taxonomy (NCBI): domain Eukaryota; kingdom Metazoa; phylum Arthropoda; class Insecta; order Odonata; family Petaluridae; genus Tanypteryx; species Tanypteryx hageni. The sequence goes on from CM054113.1 coordinate 67,439,195, forward strand.
ACCCTGCAGTTGATTCTATTAAAATGTTTCTAGCTAATAACCGTCTGATACTTAACCACCTTTATCAAATTGCTTCTTAATACTTACTTAGTTTTTAATGCCATGCTTAAAGTATCTACACGCACACCTGGCAAGCCTCTTTTCAATTCACTGAACATACTTACACTCCCTTCTCTGTACATATACTCTTATGCCACTTTTGTTGAGAATAACCATGACAAGTTTCCAGTCAACTCAGATTATCATAGCTATAACACACGTTTAAGTAACAACATCCATAGTAAACAGTATTGTTACTCTCTATGTTTAAAAGGCCCTCACCACTCAGCATCCACTATTTTCAATAAACTACCTCACAATATCAAGACTCTTTCTTCTACTACTGCCTTTCACAAAAAATTGAAATGTTTTCTTCTCAGTAAATGTTATTATTCTGTCAACGAATTCCTGAGTGATAATTTCTAAATGACAACTAAATAATTTGTACTATTGAACATATTGTTGTATTTTTTACTTGTCTAATTTAGTTTAATTTAATTTTATATTTCTTCCTCAGTTGCTGAGTTGTTTATCTCAGAAATGTCGATTAGTATATATATTTTTTATTATGTATGACTTGTCCTATATTTTGTATGAAATCCCCAGGATGAATAAAATTATTATTATTAATATGGACCACCTACAGCAAGTATGTGAAGTAATATAGGTTGAGAACTTCTGCCCTAAATTACTTTACATGACTAATGTAAAAGGCAGTAAACTATTTCTTTAAAATTAATAAATATCTTTAAGTTTTAGGTATTGATTGAATAGCTTTTAAAAGTTATGTTAAATAATTAAAGAGAATTTTTAGGCACATATATTCTTGGCTACTTCTTTTTATTTTAAATTTTGTGAAAGAATCAATACCCTTAAATTTTATGGTAAAAATTACATAGGTAGCTTCGGTTCTGCAGCTCAAATTGATGAGATGAGCAAAACATTATCGATTGCTCCATTTTTGAAACAGAATTAATGTCTTAAACCAATTGATTAAAGCATAAGATAATTTACTAGGTTGTAATACCTTTTTATACAAATAAAAAGGAGCAAGACCTGATGGAAGTAGAGTCTGTTTGTCACCTCTACAAGTATCTGCAATTTTCAATTCTCTCTGTGGTGGCTTTGAATGCAAAACATTCACAATATTTCTCACTCGAAAGTAATTCCCAGGTTTTGCTGTGCTGCCATCCTTATCTTTACCATCCATACTTTTTTCATTTTTGGCATTTTCTTCTTCATTCCTTTCTTCTCTTAAATTTTCCTGTTGTAGCTTAGGATTAGGTGGTATTGGCGGCTTTTTTTTCCTTGCTAAACAACGAGGTCCTTCTATTCAATTAAAATTAAAAATTAGGCAAGCAATAATAATTTGCTATTTTTTTAAAATTGCTTAGTGCAGTCAAGAATATCCATAAGGATTACTTATGGATATGAATATTCTTTACAGCGCTAAAACTATTGTTTAAATAAGTAATTGTTAAGGAATACTTCGCATACTATTATATGATGTGCTTAGCCGTCTTCTACTTCTTAATTGTACATGGCGATTTTTAATAAATTGGCTATACCAACGAAATTTATTTTCATCTCGTAAGATTTAGCAGAAATATCTACTGTAATTAATTAAGTAATTGTCTATTTAATTGTTAAAGTATTTAAGGTTATATAATGAATATTATCACATCGTAAAGAAAACGTCAAGAACTGCACGGAAAGTTGTAATAATGCGAACCGATTCCTGGACGAGGTGGAGCAAGTCTGGTGTGCTTATGTAAATATCCAGAAGGTTCTTGAAGTGGAACTGAAGCATACCCCATGGTTTTGTGAGAGTATTTTGCTTTCTTTAGATCTGCCACTACATTACTTTTAAATTTTGATTTGTACCTGTGAAGTAAAAACAAGCACTCAAATACTTGCACTTGATTATAAAATGATCCAATTTTTTTAAAATTACGCTTTATTCATTGCAAAAACCTAGGTGTCTTCTCATAACGTTTTTTCTCTGGAACTATAAGTTTATAAACGACCTCTTCCTCATTTTCTCGTTTTCCCTTCATTGTTGAAGAATGAAATGAGAATATTGTATTTTACTCTGTTTTTAAAAGATTTCTATTTGCTGTAACTTTAAAATTGCTATTTTGCACGCCTTGAGATTTTTGTGTACGACGGCCGATATTACGATATTTTTTAGTATGTTGCTGTATAAATTGGTCTTCAATAATGATGTAACAGTTTATCCGTTGCTAAGAAACGCGAGCTTTTCTTTAAATTGTACGGAAAATGTTTCTAAAGAAGTTGTCGGTTATAACTTTTATAATTGAAAAATATTCCAAAATAAACCTAAGACATAGTTTTAAATCAATTCATATTACTGTTAATTTAGTCTTTCTTTCAGTGGCATAGGAGAATGAATTTGATTAGAATTATGTTACACTTCGTAAATATAAAAATTTATCGTAAACAATATTAAGATGAAAACAAAAATTACGATTTTTACTTTGAACTATGTATTTAGTTTAGTAAAGTTAAGGTGACCAGATATTTTTTTCCAAAAAGGAGGACAGATCCCGTATTTTTACAAAATGTAAAGACAAAGGGAGGGAAAAGAAACGAGAAAGGAAGGACACATTTCATGACAGAAAAACTTTATATGCTATCTTTCATATTTTTTCAAACAAACTAAAGGTTGTAAAAGAACATACATTACAATAGTCTCATGACATGAAATTTTTTGTTTTAAAAAATGTTGTAAGCTTTCAAGAAAAATAATAATTTTAGATACCATTTTTCACAGTGAAACACTAAAATTACATAATGACAAATCGTATTGAACGAATTTCAATTTCAGAAGTTCAAAGGTGAATTGCACGAATTTTAAACGTAAGTGTTCATTAATTATGTGTGTTTTACATATTCGAGAAAAATATACCCCAACACGGAAAAGTTTAAACGAAGTTCAAAAGCAATTAAAATTGAAAATAATAGATTCAATCCTACAAATTGTTATTTATTCTAAATTATATCCTGATTGCTTGAAAATTATTTTATATAAGCCAATATTTATTGAAAATATATTTATTCAAAATATATATTTACTGAAACATATCTTTTCTCTACAGGCTGAAATATGTAGTATGTTTTTAAAAATGAAGTGTTTTCATTCTAATAATGACATGATTGTTTTGTATTGAAATATTTGTCATTTCTGTAAATTTTTTCAAAAAATCGTAATTTTTATTTAACATTTCTGAGAATCGCTCGCAGCTATAATCCATGTTAACTTTTATCATTATGATTAAGGTCAATTTTTCCAAAGAAAGACTGCTCTTTACACAGTCCCACACATCATTAATTATCGAGAATACACGCTCTACACTTGCATTTGTCCCAGGTAAACATAAAGCTATTTCAACCAATATCTTTAAATTAATAAAAGGAAGATATTCAGTTTTTTTTAAACTGAAATATTTCCTCCCATCTTTTGTAGACTTCTATTTTATTTTCAGACCATTCTGAAAACTTATTAGCTGAGCAGTGCTCATTTAGTCTCCGAACCTCATCAAACAGTATTGTCATCAAACTTTATGAGACACTTGATTTGCAAATTTCACCGATTCTACCACTTTTTCCCACTCGATCGATTTTCTTAATAAAGTCCACTGAAAAAAATTTATTCCATCCAGAAATTTTGTCCATTTGATCAAATAATCAAGGCAATTTCTATAAAATAGTTGAACCTCGTCCGTGAATGCCCCTCTAACTGTTGGATTATTCTCTTCTAGTTTTTTCAATAAATTATCTGCATTTACTGGTAAACATTTCATATTTAATCTGGATTCCAATTGATCATTAAAACTGTGAAGAATTGACATTACTTCAGCTGCACATATTTTGTTCTTTTTAATTTGCTCTATATTAGACTGAAACAATGTTGCCTTACTATGCATTATATGCAGAGTAATTTCATCTAATGGATTTTCAAAAAAATCTTTTAGAAGTCTGGGACATTTATCTAAACTTAAAAAATGTAAGCTTAACGGTTCAAATAATTGAGTAACACGTTCAATGGCAGGTGTTAAAGCCAACCACCTGGTTTTTGAGTAACCTAATAATTTCTTATGCTCAACTGAAGCGACCTCACAAAATTTAGTTTGACTCTTTACTCTCACAGTGAAACGATGAAAATGTAAGTATATTTGTGGAAGGATTACTTCTATATCTATAGCCAGTTGACTTGAGAATACACAAATACACCAATTAAAAGAACGCGTGGCTTGAGTAAAAGGAAGGACAATAGCAGAGAAATGTTCAAAAAGGAGGACATGGAAGGACAAAAGGTTTAGGGAGGACAGCGATTGAAAAAGAAGGACTGTCCTTCCAAAAGGAGGACGTTTGGTCACCTTAGTAAAGTTAACCCTTCTTAACTGTCCCTGATTTGACTTCTTGGGATTTTTTCTGCTTACCACTAAAAACCACCAAATGATGATTAGGGAAGATCACCTCGCTGATTTAAAAGTTCAAGTACTTTAATCATACTTCATCGTGAGTGCATAGTTTTGGTATTGACCATTTTATACCAATAAAAATCTTTAAAAATTATATCCTACATTACAGTCTGGTGATATTTCAAGATTATTTTAGGATATTTTACAGTGCCCAGCCCAGAAAATGAGTGTCCACTGGTATACACTGGTATAGGACCTTCTACTGTGAGTGGACCCAAAATTTGTGTGTTTTGTGAGGACAGAAATGAGAGTTTATGTGCAAAATTTGAGGTCGATAGGATTAAAATGGCTGACATTGAGATACAGAACGCTACAGAGATAATTACCAAAAGACAGAATAAGTATTTTAGAGGTATGATTCAGTGCAGAGCCGGTTCACAATAACCGGTAGTTAGCCTGAGAACTCAACTTCTCGATATCCTCTTGTCCTATAATTTGACCCCTTCCATATTTTAACCAACCAGAATCACCAATAGGCCAATAGGTCTGCTACCACAATTGACAACGTTTTATCCAGCTTCACTGTTATTGAAAGTTCTGTGCGATACGTATCTTTCTGACCATACGGCACAGCTCACTAAGGTTTTTGCAATGAATAAAGCGTAATTTAAAAAAAATTGGATCATTTTATAATCAAGTGCAAGTATTTGAGTGCTTGTTTTTACTTCACAGTCACAAATCAAAATTTAGAAGTAATGTAGTGGCAGATCTAAAGAAAGCAAAATATGTCTTCTCCCATTTTAAAAGTTGCTAACACCACCTTCGTATGTTCATCAGCACTCAAATTTCTCAGAATTCACATTAATGACTCCTTAAGTTGGGACAATCATCATTATATATCGACGTTTCTTACAGAGGAGGAGATAACATATAGGAGGGTACTAATGTTTAGGCACTTCCAGATGAGCTAGAGATTCGAAATTTTTTTCATAGGTTTTGTGCAAAAAAGGCTAGAAAAAACGAAAATCTTGAAAAAGTGCAACAATGCGGCCGCTAAAAATTCGCAATTGTTTAAACAAATTTTCAAGGTTTACGTATTTTTGAATGTACTGCGGAGCTGAAATTTTTTTTAGAGGTAGGGTTTGTAAAAAAACGAAGTAGGGATTATACAAATTTGGTATTTTGATTTGTTTGGCAGTCAAAAATTCCTAAAGTTTAAACAAATAGCTAACTTCTTAGGTACTACGGGGCGAGTTAGAGAGCTGAAATTTTTAAATTATTTAGGGTTTAGTGTACATAAACTAATAAATATTTCAGTGTATCCATGAAATTTTTATTGCGGCCTTTAAAAATTATTAAAATTTAAACAATGTTATTTCACTTCTAAATGTGCTACAAATTTAAAATTTGGCAGAAATGTGTGGCATTATTAACATAATGTGGAAAAAGTATAATATTCCAAAAATAGCAAAAATTAGTGATTGTTTTACTCCATTATTGTTCCATAAGGAAAAAACGAAAATCGGTACCGAGGAGAAATCTTTTGAATTAAAGAAATATTTCCCATGATGAAATATCTCTCTGAAAAATTAATGATTTTTCAAGATGAGATGAAATGGTTGTAGTATGCAAGCACCTTCTACTAGTATCAACTATCTGTGTTCCAAAGTTGCTTCTGGCTGTTTCCTTTTAAGAAGACTTTTGTCTTTAACCAATCAAAGCATCACACTATGTCTTGATGATCTTGATGGCATGATACTTTCTGAACATTGGCTAATAGGAAATGAAATATGTGTTCCATATTCATATTTTAATCTAATAACACCATTTGTCATCAGCAATTCAAGTGTGGAGGAGTGGTCATCTTTAGCAAACCCTCTGTAAATATGAAGTGCCTTAGTTTTAACAAAAGCATTGATAAAACTTTTGAATGATAAATTGCATTAATCAGTATTGATAGCTATTGTTACGCTATTTTGTCCATATATTGCTCTCCCAGCAGTAATACTAATGATTTTTTATGTGTCTACATGATGCCATTACATTTTCATCGATGAAAAATATCAACGGCATGATATTGATTGGTGACAATAATATTGATTTATTGAATGAATCTCCTGAAAATGCTGATCTCATAAATCTTCCATCCACTTTTGGACTAAAGGTAGTGAGTGAATAACGAACTTACCTGAATCTCACCCAAAACTTAATCACTTATTGACTATCTAATTTCTGATTTACCTCCCAATATCTTCACTTGTGAAACCATCTTTACAGGCTTTTCTCATCATTTGGGCCTAAAAATAACCATTAAATTAAATTGGACTCCTTTCAACCCAACCCCATGTACATATTTAAGGGAATCTTTGATGACTATTCTACTAAAATATTTCTTTACCATCTCTCACATGAATCTTGGGATGATGTTTTATCATCAAATTAATTTGTTGATTCTAAATTTAATGCTCCCATGCAAATTTTTACTCTCTGCTTTAATGCAGCCTTTCCTGTCAGAAAAATTAAACAAAATGTAATCATGTTTAAAAGAAAGCTATACTCTCCCCATCTTATCATCAGGTCTCAATATGTTCGTGATTTAAATTTTCAATATAAATTTGTTGAATCTAATCTTCATGGTGCATATTTATATACCCTGAAAGACTTTTGAATACACTTATTAGCTGAAATAAAAGCTGCAAATGTTAATTATAAAAATAAATACAAAAATATGATTGAAGCATCATGGAACATTATCAAACTGAACTCCAATGCTGCAACCAACAATCTAAGTCCTTCCTCCATTGAATCCAATGGGATATCAGTTTCTGACCCAATGGATGTAGCTATGAACTTCAACAATCAATTTTGCAATATTAACATTAATGCAGCATCTTCTCCTGAATATCCCTCCAGGAATACCAGTTCAGTTTTCATACATTCTGTTTTTCTTTACTCAACTGATCCCTATGAAATAATAGGCATCATTAAATCTTTTGAAAGTTCCTTTTCTTGTGGTATAGATGATATTCCTATGAGTGTTGTTAAGCCAAGCCCTTATATCATTGCACCTATCTTATCTGGCATAATCAATGTATCCTTCAGCTCTGGCCAATTCCCTACTGATTTAAAATTTTCTCAAGTATCTCCAATACTCAAAAAAGGTTCACCTTCTGACTCAGAGAACTATAGACCTTTCTCTACTTTATCTGTACTTTTCAAAATATTTGAAAAATTATTTTTTAATCGCATACCTACTGCTTTTTTTCAATTCCTTCAATTTGTTAACTCCTAATAAACATGGCTTTAAGAAAGAGAAGTCGACATCTACTGCTGCCTTCAACCACATCAACAGAATATACCAAGCTCTCAATAATAACGAGCATAGGTACTTTAGGTAATTTTTATGATCTCCTCAGTAAAGCTTTTGACAGAATTGACCACAATATACTTTTGATGAAACTTTGTAACTTGGGCATCAGAGGTAAGCCCCTAAATTGTATTATTTCTTTTCTAAGTAACCACTATCAGATTGTGAACTATTCCCAAAGAGCTAGAAATGGCTCTATCACTGCCTATTCTACACCCCTAAAAGTCAACATCAGTGTCCCCCAGGGATCAATTCTTGGACCCCTACTATTCATAATTTTCATGAATGACCACCATAGCAAATTTTCAGATTGCGTTCTGACCTTGTATGCTGATGATACATCCTGCCTGGTAACTGCTGATAGTTTCCCACTTCTGGCAGAGCAGTTAACCAAATGTTGGAATGGTGCAATCTAAACAATATTCCTATAAATATCAATAAAATCTCACCTGCTATTTCACAAAAAAATTGCCCCATCCAGTAGCCCCCTTCTTAAAATGAACAATTAAAGAATCTCTAGAAACACATCAACTAATTTTCTTGTACTATTTATTAATGAAGAGTTAGATTGGCTAGATCACATCAATGGAGTTGCTAAAAAAGTTGCCACTGGTGTTTTTATGATAAGAAAGTCGGCTCTGATACTTCCTATTGAAAGCTAATTATCTCCACTATGCTAAAGCGCATTCATTGTTGAGCTATGGAATACTATTTTGGGGTAATTGCAGACTGGCTAGTCAAGTCTTTTCTTTACAGAAACAAGCTATCAAAGCTTTATGTAGAGTATCTTACCGTAAACATGGTAAACCCTTGTTTTCATCTCTCAATATCTTAACTCGACCATCTATTTACATTTTGAGCTGTGCAACTTCTGTTAGATCAAATCATCAACTTTTTTTCCCCCAAAATGCAGAATACCATAGCCGTTTCACCTGTTCATTATTTGACATTCACATCAATGATTACAATAATGTACTTTGTCACAGAGGCCACCATTCAGCCTCTGTAATTTACAATAAATTACCTGGGAACATAAAATCAGCTTCATCCCACAAATTGTATAAAATTAAGAAGTTCCTTCTGAAGAAAACTTACTATAGTGTTTGTGAATACCTTGATGACTGTGTGAATTTTTGCTTTTCTTTTTTATGTTATTGATCATTGTATCTTGCTTTGTATTTCGTTTCTCCCACCCTACTGTCTTAATTTTGTAATATTCAGTGACAAAACCATGCAACTGTATTTGCCAATGGTGAAATAAATTATATTATTATTATATCTATTTACCATGCATATATATTTAACAGATTAAAATATATAATAGTTGCCTGGGGCTATTCTCATCACTCACTCAGATTATTTAAGTCGCAGAAGTGGGCTGTCAGCATTCTAGCCCAAGCACCTAACTTTTCTAGTTGCCAAAGCCATTTTAAATCCCTCAACCTTCTTACCTTGCCTTCAATTTATCTCTGCTATGTAGCTGTATTCGTCAAAAAACACGGTAATCTATTTGAACTAGAAGTCAATAGTGATGTTCATAACTACAATACCATGAGGAGGCATGACTTGAGAACTGCTCCTCATCAGCTGAAAATGCTTAGCTTTAGTCCACCATATGCTGAAATCCAGTTCCTTAACAAATTACCATTAAAGATAAAGGAACTTAGCAGTCTAACCTTGTTCAAAAAATGCTGAAAGAATATCTCCTGGAGAACTGTTTTTACTCCTTTGAAGAATTCCTATGTAAATAGTTATTGAAAATGTAGCAATTGTGTAATACCTTTAAATGAACTTTTTATCAATTCCATTTTTAGCCTACTTTCCAGAATGGAAATAGGCTTATAGTTTTGTCGTTGTTCTGTCTGTCTGGCCCTCCCCCCCTACTAACTTTTGAACCAATAGACCGATTTTCATGAAACTTGGTGGAAATCTCTTGCTACATTTGCCGAGCTCCCGGAGATAGTTTTTGTTGCGATGATTGAAGTCCCAGGTTTAATCAGGAACTATCCTTCCCATTTGATTTACATGGGAAATCTGAAATACATCATGCAGGGTAATTTTCTTTTGCACATTAAAATATCTTAGAATTGTAATATCGGAGCGAGTTTTGTACTATTCTCTGAGGAAAGGAATGAAGATTTTAATTTTTATCATAGAATTTTGCTTATCAATTGTATTTCTTAGAAATTCATGTAAATACTGGTGATTTTGCAGTTTTTATCACTCATTATGAGTGTTGCCATAGCAACCATTATTGTTGGACTCAGATTCGGTATACTCTAATCCGTACACATGTTATTTTTGCCGTACAAATACGCATGATCAATTTAATATTCCGTTCGAATGTATTTGTAGTATTTTATAATGCTAAATTATGAAATTTGGGAACACAAAGAGCTACATATCCACAATGACTTTAAAGCAATTAAAGCCAATATAAGTATTTAAAAATGATTAAATGGAAAGTAGGCATCATAAGTTCTGTTTGGATCATCTTGTTAACTAATATATGAACATTTATTTTGTATTTCTGATAGATTTTTCTGTATTATATTTCATGACCTGTCCTATACTTGTGTATGCTAGTCCTGGAACCAATAAACATTATTATTATTATTAGATTTTGAAAAGTTTTAGAATGATTATTAACTGTTACAATACTTTGTGAAATGCTGTTAAAAAATTATACCTTCAGAGTCAAAATCAACAACGAAAACCAAGCCACTTGGAAATTAGTCACTTAATTACTCTTAAGTTACCTATTATTAAACAACTAGCATAATTGCCCGTCAAATATGATGGGTATGCGTGGATTACATAAGTATTAAATTTAAGGCACACTCATTCTTTCTTCCATCCTCCTCCCTCCCATTCCTTCTCTGGAAAAATAGACTTCCTAGTCTTAATCTTGCCCTAATAAAGACCATTATCTATCTCTCCCTCTCTGTCTCCCTCCCTATCTCTCTCCTTCTTTCTTTCTTCCTCTCTCTCCTCTTTCATGTACAAAAACATTCAAAGCATGCTTTCCTTATGTATATAGTATAAGAGTTGAGACGACAATACAATCTCAAGGTTTAACAATGACATGGTCGGCAAGGCAACATTGTTAAAAAGCTTAAATTTTTCTAGTAAATATGATTTAAACATATAACTTGAGCAATTTCAAACCAAAGGCAAATCGATGCTAAGAATAAGAATCTATGTTTAGTTTTCTTTAAAATGCTTCCTGTTTGAAGATAGTAGGTCAATTACTTCTAATTTAATTTTGCAAAAGAAAAAAGCCAGCAAGCGAAATAAAGGGATTTTTAAGGGTTCTCTTATGGGGATTTGTATAGTGTTCCAGACAAACATACATACCAACAGAACCTGGGCTTTTATTATAAGAATTAGTAAATGTCTTAACTGAAATACATTTTGCTGTACTCAAGCACAGCTAAAATAATAATAATAAAAGATTTTTAAAGAGAATATTACAAGTTACCAATAAAATACATAAGTGCACTTTGGCTGAAATAATATTTTTATTCAGCTTTTTCTGTTTTTAAAAAGAAAAATGTTTATATTTTAGAGAACCAGTTAGGTAGCTTGTCCCTGGGTATATTGTATCCAAGTATGCTCAACAGATTACATTGACGACATTATTTAAACAGAAACGTAAATAATAAATAAAATTTTATTAGGATACATAATCTTTCACAAAATATGTAACAGTGACATAAAAATTACTTCTTGAGATCATTTATGGGCATATACGATCGTCCAAGTTCATTGTACTATTGCAAAAAATGCATATAGGTTCATCTTCATGCACTGCAAAAATAAAAATTTCCATTTAAATTATAAATCACTATACTATCTAAATATAAATCAAACTCTTCAAAAAACTATGCATCCTATAAAATACCATAATAAACAAAGTTACTAACCCAGTTTCCCATTTGCTAGAGCAGGGCAGACAAAACAGATGCGATAGGGTAATGACAAGCACTGAATAAGACTCAGGCAACAACGTGGAATGCAATGACCTTTCACTTTACAATCCTCAGTCTTGTTTGGTAATACAGCATCACATTCAGCAGTTTTCCAGTGTTTCATTTTCACACGTGGAACAATCAAAATAATATAGTTAAGGAAATTAGTAATGATAATATGTATTAATGTAAAAAAGGAAGTTGAATATAATTTTCTACTCAACAAAACAACTCTTTAATAGGTATATTCTTTTCATGCTTTATATAGCTATGCCCAAATTATGCATATAATGTATGTCTCAAAGCCATTGCTCATGGTCTTATATACAAAAAACCACAATCCTACCTTTTACATGAGCACATCTTTTAGAGTTGATGACTGTTAACATAGAAATGATACCGTTTTGAAAAGGGAGCCACTCAGTACTTCATAAGCTTTTCAAATTTCATAAAAAATACTAGAATGAATGCCTTAACAAAGATAGGCATTCTCTTAGTGATGCATTGGATAAAATAATCCCCAAGATTTTACCAAACCTCGATGATGCTGATGAAGTAAGCACTTACAACAAATAAACTATTATTTGCAAGATTATGAGGTGACAAAAATGAGTGATCATTAAAAGTTTTCACATTGTTAATTCAAAAATGTCTCAAATGTATTTCATCATCTTGTTATTAGAAATAACAAGTAGTAATATCCAGGAACATGGATAAAATTAGCCTTTTAAATTTTTTATGTGGTTATAATGCCACATATTGTCAGAAAAGTCAAGTTTTGAACCATTCAAAACTTTTCAAGAATAAGTGGCATCAATGTAGAAATGTATGCTCAAAATTTCAGCTTTACATCTTTTATACCTTCAGAAATGTTTTTTAAAAATAAAGGCGCTTCTATCCGACCCTGTATATTTAAAAAATTTAAAACTAAAGAAAAACAAATGGCAATAATACAAAAATCTACACTCCAAATTTCAACTCTCTATCATTTATGGTTTCATCACAATTTCAATTTAAGCAAGTGCACAGAGAGACAGATGGATGCCAAAGATAAAATATAAGCATGTAAAAAATACACTAAGAAGTATATTTAAAAAATTTGAATTAAAACACAAGGCAAGAGTTGAACAACTATCAATTCTTTAAGTTGAATTCCATCAGTAGCATAGTTACAAATTTTGCTCCCCTTCCCTACCTCTGCATTGTTTTCATGCATTTCCTAGATTAATTTTTTAGTTTATACTTTTATTAAACATGTACATAAATATTTAAATATTAATTAAAATTGTACATAACACAACATAACAAAATCCTTCATGTAATAAAGATATTAAATAACATAAAACTAAAAATCTCAAGGTTTAGTATAATTAAAGTGCATCAGAATAAATACCTTTGGAGCTAGAAAAATTAGAAAATAATACCGCTATAAGAGTAATAGTGAAAGGATGAAGAAAAACAATACATATGGAAAATTTTGCTGAAGAAGATTTTTTTAAAATTCTTCTAGCTCTTACAAAAGCTAAATCTGAAATTGTACATTTCACTTCCTTGTGGGCTGTTTTTTCAGCTGTTATTGCTAAAAGAGAGGAGTCAGTGTTGCATTATGTTAAACAACATATCATTTTTTATGATTTAAAAATTTCTGAATAATCTTTCTTATTGCTACAGTTATTGAGAGTTAAAAATAACTTTAAGACCAATATAACCTCACTGAAATTGGAACAAATATCTGTGCATTTAATTATTAGTGAATGTCAGATCTGAAATAGCATTTAATCAATGGATTTTTGTTTTTGAATGTTTTTTATACTCGGGCCCACCCTTGGCTGTGAGCCACTGAATTTCACACCAAATTCTCTTCTGTAAGTACGAAACAAAGAAAAGGTAGTGGTATTTCCTCCACTGTCTGTAAAATAAGTTGAAACACCAAAACTAATTGAAGAGATATCTGATGAGGCATCTCAATTTATAAATTAAAATGAATAATACCATTGTTTTAATTGACTGTTACAAGCATATTTGCATAAAATATACTAGAATAAAAGCCTGTAAAAAATGACAGAGAATACATTGAAAGTAACGTTTTTTATCCTGCACTTCCACTGAAAATATAATCTAAGCACTATTTTCTCACCCTCCTCTTTTTTCCTCCCTCTTTCACTCACTATTTCTCTCTTTCTCCTCCTCCCTACCTCTCTCTCTCTCTCTAAATGCACGTTATACGATGGTTTAAAACTTGATTGGTTTTCGCAGAACCTTCATAAATTAATAAATAAATAAAAATAAAAGTAAATATTTTGTCTATTAAATGTAAATGAAATTAAAGCTGTGCAGGAATCAAACACTTTTGAATATGCCTTCAAACAGTACTAGTATTATAGAGTGAGTATATTTTTATTCTAAAAGCAACATTAACAACAAAATCTTAAGAGAAAAGACTTTATCAATGGATAATAATTTACTTTATAAATGTATTCCTTCTTGTAAATAACACAAATACTGTTTACATTGGATGCTATGAAAATCATTTCTCCATGGGGAAAACATGGAAAATTACTTACTTTATAAATGTATTCATTCTCATAATTAACACAACGAATGTTTACATTAGTTGCTAAGAAAATCGTTTCCTTCTCCTTCCTTCTCTCTCTCTCTCTCATATTAAAAGCATTCAAAGCATGCTTACAGTCATAAGAATTGAAATAACAATAGGATTTCAAGGTTTAGCAATTTCATTGATAGGCAAGGCAACAGCCCATTAAAATGACAAGATTTTTCCAAAACATCATTCAAATGATTAACATGAGAGATTTAAAATTGCAGGTGAAAAAAGAAGAGTAGAATAAGAAACTTTAAAATTTTTTTTTTGGAATGGTCCAGGTACAAAGATCGGTCAACTTTTTCTAATTTTTATTTCCAAAAGAATAAATGCCTGCACGTTGAAAAGTTGATTTTTTACATGTTACCATATGGGAAATGGAAATGTCTTCCTCGGAGTCGAGCCCAGAACATTCCTCAAGATTTCTTTTCTTCATCGTATTAAAATGTATGAATCAAGCACTTCTGGTAAATTTTAAACCATTATCTCTCACTATTTTCGAGATATAATCAATTAAAAAGCATTACACACAGAAAGACAAGAAGATAGACAACGGAAACTATATTAGGGGCGACATTCAAAGTTGTTAGTAACCATTGATGTGCCACAAAAATGCACTAACTGACCAACTCTTTTATTCAAAAGGATATTTTCTTTACATAGGAAACAAGTTTCTTCCGGTATTGATGACAAAAAACCATCTTTCTCAGCAACAGACTCCAATAAAGGTTGGAACTGTTTCTCATCCTCTCCATCTGACTCCTCAACAAATCTCTTGAGCCATTTATAGAAGAGACTGAAACTTAGGATTTGAACATCTGAGAGGGCCTTCAAGTCACTTGAAAGTAGCCTTTGAAGAACTTTACATGAATGTTGCAGAAATATTGCATTCTCCAACTTTTTTATTTTGGTTTTCTGTGGAATTAAATACAGCATAACAGCAACTTTTATACTCATAATTAACCAGATGGATGCATCTAAAGTTTTGGCTAAAACTAAGAGTAATATATGGAATTAAAAACATAACTAACATAAGCATAGAATCATTGTTATCAAATTTGTTGCAACAAGGGAGAATGCCTCTTGCTAAAGCATCATTGATCACAAAAAAGTAAGTCATGTTGAAGAAAACTAATACTTTCTGAGGCAAATATGAATGAAAAATCATATAAAAATATATTAATTCAATAACTGTAACAAAATTCAGTTTTCAAAACTTCCAAGTGGTCATTTATGTTTATGCTTTAAAAATGATCCTAAATGACACTTTTACAGTATTGTTTTCACAATACTTTTAATAATCAATGATATTTACTGAAATTTTGTGTTACAAATACTTTGATTCATATGGGAAAAAGTATCATTTCCATGAACATTCATTCTAATCATCAAAGAACTAGTAGAGTTACCATTGATAAGAGATGATATAGCACTTTCTATCATACAACCAGTGAACTGCACATCATTAAAACTAAAATAATTCCATAGCTATGCTTAACAAAAAAAAAGTATAGACAGATACTTAAAAGCAAAAAGTCAAGTTTTCATCCAGCCTATGGGAAAGTTTAAGGGTTGTGAGTGGGTGTGTAAACTTAGTGTCCCTAAAATGGATACACATTTTTGAACATTGTTAAAATGTAGATGGAATTAGCATAATGTCACATGAATGCATGCATTACTCTATGGGTAATCGGTTTAGATCAAAAGGACATTCTCGTTTGACATTTAAGCAATTTGAGCATTGGATTTTGAAGTGTTATTGGATAATGGATAATGTGACAGAGGTGCAGAGATATTGGAAACATGAATTTGAAGTTGAGCCAACAACATGTTTTACCATTTAAAGGTTACATGATAAGTTTGAGGAGGATGGTACAGTGCAAGATGTTAACAAGGAAGACCTTATACATCATCTCATAGTGCTGTGAATTTTTGCAGGTTTATCATGTGATCTAGAATGCCTGTAAGATGGTGTACTTGTGAGGCCAAGGTCTGCAAACCAGCATACTCTGGAATCTGCCAGCTGTCTAGTGAAAACCAAGACTGGTATATGACACGAGTAAAGATGATGCCGATCATTCGTTGAATTCTGTGAATGCATTGCTTGCATGTGTGATAAAAATGGATTTTAGCTTTTAGTTGTTGGGTACATAGAAGAATACAACATGCTAGAAAGCCAAAAACACTGAAGAAGTTAGAGCATAAGATTGCACTACATTGTATGGCTATATTATCAGCAACATGTGCACAGTGTTTCACTCTATAGTTCATTATTGTCAACAATGCACTAATGTTGATGGTGGACATTTTGAGTATTTGCAGCCTTACACTTAAGTGCTGTAACAATGTACAACTGTACATATGCTTTATAAGTAATTATATGGGTGAATTAAGTTTTTAAGGACACTCTCTGTATGTATACAGTTATTGGCTCTTATTAATTGATAATATTTGTTATACTTATTTTACCATAGAATTACTTTATGACAGCTGGAGCTGCCTACTTGCATGTCAGATAATCTTGAAATTTATTAATGTTTTCACCACTAAAAAATACCTATATCACATTCCAATTTGATATTATGTTTAAAATGATTTTTTTCTGTTCAATTAAAAAAAAATTTTTAAACCAGTTCTGCATTTTATTACATTATTAACATGTAGACTGGTGGAAACTGGTTGAATGACACTACTGCTTACATGCAAAATATTTTTAAAAGCAAAATAAAAAAACACTGGAAGCAAAACAACTGGGAAAAGTGCCTACCAAATAATAACATAAGCACATTTCAATATTTTGGAAAATTAAATTAAATTAAAACATGCTTACCGATCTGACAGTTTCTTAAATTAAATGCAAAATGGATTTCCAAATTGCTAATAAATTTCAAAAATTTTCATAAGTATTCAATCAAATTTCAAATATAATTACCAATTCAACTG
The DNA here is from genome assembly GCA_028673005.1 of Tanypteryx hageni. NCBI lineage: Eukaryota > Metazoa > Arthropoda > Insecta > Odonata > Petaluridae > Tanypteryx > Tanypteryx hageni. Next base: position 67,456,562 of record CM054113.1, read on the forward strand.
GGCAATCGGTTTCTTGTGACACAAATTTTGAATATATATTCAGAGTCCAGAGAGAACAACATAATTCATACGTATGTCTAGAGTATAGCTTTTCCATTTCTATTTCAATGTTGAAATCTCTGCCTCTGAGCAGGAGAATTCTGTTGTTGAAAAAAAATTAAACATTTATAAAACAGGCAATTTGTAATTCATTTAATATCACTCTGGTCATTTTACTTACAAAAAATTAAAAACTCACCTATAAATTTCCAAACAATCCCAGCAGGAAGTTAAACTTCGGTGTGGATTATTTTTTAGAACACTTAATGGATTAGGGAGAAAATTCAAAGTGAAGATCACAGCCATTGTTGGTTCCCTTAGAACTAGATGATCATATGGTTTGTAAACACTAAAATAAAGTAGTTGTGCCATTTACACTTAACATAAAACTGGAACAACTCTGTATAAATTTAATTATTTATATTCAATTCTTAGCATCAATGTCAACAATGACTGGCAGAAAAATACAAGATTAAGAGGGAAACCGAATTTTACATAGAATTTCAACATGCTACGTTACAAATGTACAATTGCCAGAATGTTAACATATATTTGTTAGAAAGAACTGACACCAAGAAATAACATTCTGAGTACCATAAATAAGCACATATGGGACACAGGGAGGTTTTTGGGCTCAAATTATAGGAATATGTATTTAATGCACCCACATAGAGGATGCATATGTATTCTAGCAAATGATGTGTCCCAAATATTTTATCATTTAACAGTGAAACTGATGAGTGAATTATTGAATGTCTTTGTAATAGGAGAAATAAATAAAATAAAATTTGTTCTTTGTCTCATAATGTATGGCCAGTGACTAGGAATTTCTTGTTTTACAATTTTTGAACTTTTAAAAATTTAATTTGCTTTCATGATACTTTAAGGAATATCTTCCAATGTATACATCCAAGTAATCATCAAATTGTAGTTTGCTATTGTTTGATTTTCGTTTCTTACTGAAGATATTGCTGGGGAAAACCGAGAAATATTATGTGCCCGTGTATAGGGTGCATGGCATTTTTAGTCCAAATATTTTGGAAAAAAGTGCATTCTATACATAGGTGTTTACGGTATGTTTCTACACTGAATGTGTACAAAATATGAAAATATAGTCACACATTTGTTGTAATGAAATTCCTAACAGGTGAGAAAGTATCGATAAAATGCCAATTATGACAGAAAAATCAGTCCTTAGATAATAATTCTCAAGTTTCCATCTATCTGTCACATCTTTTTTAGACACCCAGATGGGCTACAGATCTGAAATTTGGTAGGATGATAGATCATTGGGTATAACCAACAGCAAAAATAAAAAATTCCAAATATTTCAATTTTTAGGGGGTTCTTGTTGATCCCATTATTCCACTACAATACCCCATACGGAAAGCATGAAAATTGTGAAGGGCTTTATAAAATTGCATTTTTAAATTATGTAGTTCAAGTTGAGATAGAAACTAGGAACAAAAACAATTCTCTATCTCTTCCTCTCCCCCTCTCCTTCCTTCTCTGTCTCCCTTCCTCTCTCTCTTCCTCACTATCTCTCCGTCTCTCTCTGTCATACGTAATGTTTTGAGTAGCTTGAGTTCCTGTTCTTTCTATACACCGTTCCTTGCATTCCGTGGCATTGGCACCCCTGTTCCTGCATTTCCTTATTCTCCGCTGTTTTACAATTTCTTGTGGCTCCTGAAAGAAGAAAGAAGCTCCCTCTGCTGTATTACCATTGCCCCCTCCCTATTCAATTATGATTTCTCCCCTTTCCCTCCTCTTTCTCTCTTATGATACATATTTCCCAAGTGAAAACTACTGTCCACGTCAAAAAGACGTGCATCTCAACTTTGACGCGCGATCATTTGCGCTACGTTTATTGGAAAGAATATACAAAAATACCATTGGAAAGCTTATTTTATGCTTAATAAGGTTTGATTTTTTAATATTTTTAGAAAGGAAATGTAAAATTTTATGGCGAGTTAAACACAGAAACTACACGTAAAAACCAGCTACGCAGCCAACTTTCGCGAAAGTAGTCATATATAATAATTCATAAACGAATAACTACTGAACAAAATCTTTTGAAATTTAAAACAGTGATGAACTAAGATAAAATAGAGGCAATGCAATAATTTTCTAAGCTCTATGTTAATTACAATGGTTTTAATTGGGTTACAACTTTAAAAAGAAACTCGTCAGTGGGGAAAAATGATAGAGGAATTCTGAAAACACTGTTGTAAAGAGAGACATAAAGAAATTTTTTTGTAGGAATCAGATTTTGTTTTAACGTTTTTGTTTTTGTTTAATTAATTTTAATCTACACACAGTACCGTATATGTTGCTTTCTGGGCGCTTTGCGATGTTGCCAAATGTCTCCTTTGTCTCCCTCGCCGGTAGGCGGCCATGGCCCGCACAAAAACCCCCTTATCTCCTCTTAAGTTTCGTCCTCACTGATTTCGTCGCTGCTGGAATCCTCATCGAGGTTGATAATTAAGGGTTCCACGATATTCTTTAGCACTTGGTCCTTGGCGGCATAGAAGTCCACCTTGATAGTGTGCTTCACAGCGTTTTCCCACACGCGCTTCGGGGTGTTACGCAGTGCCTCCTTGCACAGTTGCAGGACGTCTTTGATTTTGAGCGTTTTGTTGCGCTTCGCCACGTAATTTTTAACCCAAGCCCATATAAGCTCGATTGCATTGAGTTCACAATGGGCCACTGGAGTCCAAATTAGCTTTACTCATGCCGCTCTCTTTGATGATGCTATCTAGCAAGTATCTGTGAGACTTGAAATGAGGTCTGCCGAGTTCAAGTAGTTCGCTAATGGTTAAAGACTCATATGTATCTTGCCAGCCGGAATCATCTACCTCTGGCTCGATGCGATGCTAGGATATTCTTTTCTTAAGTAAAAACTATGCACTTTTCTTCGTAGCACTCCTTGAAACATTTCGTCTAATACAATTCGCGCTCTACCGCTGCTTTTTTTGGGAGAACTTTCTGAAGGACGCACATTTTCCTTGCACTCATTACTTACATTTACTACAGTCCTTTCACTAACATTACAACACATTGCAGTATTTTTAACAACTTGATTAGGATCAAATTTAATCACACCATCTTTGACCATTTGAAAAGATGTTCTAGCACTTTGAATGACATTTTTCTCATGGCTACGTAATTTTTTGTTAATCACAAAAGGGTCACTTTCTAAATTATTTTCTTGATCACTCAAGAAAAGACCGTATTGTTATTACTAATATTTTCTATTCGTTGTAAAGCTAGTCGCTTTTTTCGAGGCATAGCGAAAACACGAGGCACCAACTGGACTGAGATGAGACACTAAATGAACTAAGAAAAAAAAACTCGAGACAAAACAAGTACCTTCTTTATTACTCATTATCTGAGTCATTAGCAACCTCCAATGAGGCTAGATAGAGAGAGTAAGAGATAGGAGTTTAAATCCCGCTCAGCCATCCCGCACGCCAGATTGGTGTGGCAACGTCGCTACCTACATCAGCATAGGAAATGAAGCGCCTTATGGCTACAAAGAAAATATCTATATAAATTTATTAAAAGTCTTTATTAAAAATCTGATTCCTACAAAAAATTTTCTTTATGTCTCTCTTTACAACAGTGTTTTCAGAATTCCTCTATCATTTTTCCCCACTGACGAGTTTCTTTTTAAAGTTGTAACCCAATTAAAACCATTGTAATTAACATAGAGCTTAGAAAATTATTGCATTGCCTCTATTTTATCTTAGTTCATCACTGTTTTAAATTTCAAAAGATTTTGTTCAGTAGTTATTCGTTTATGAATTATTATATATGACTACTTTCGCGAAAGTTGGCTGCGTAGCTGGTTTTTACGTGTAGTTTCTGTGTTTAACTCGCCATAAAATTTTACATTTCCTTTCTAAAAATATTAAAAAATCAAACCTTATTAAGCATAAAATAAGCTTTCCAATGGTATTTTTGTATATTCTTTCCAATAAACGTAGCGCAAATGATCGCGCGTCAAAGTTGAGATGCACGTCTTTTTGACGCGGACAGTAGTGCCTTTGCTTATTTGTGTCCCCCTACATCCAAAGTAGTTGCCAAATAGCCCTCTCTATCACTAGTGCCAGTGCTCCACACAGTTTTTTTTTTTTTCTCATTTCTCCCTAGTGCATTTAAGAGTTTTTAGTTATGTGTGTGCCTCTTACACCCTTAGTGCTCCCAAAGCTATTTCTCAATATCCCATATTTCCCAGAGCTAGTGCTCCAATCAGTGTTTTATTTCAGTTACCCAATAAGTCCCTTTAGCTGTTTAGTGTAGCTCCTGCATCCCCTACAGTGCAGTGCTTTCCCTCCACAGTGTTCACTTTTACCGTGCATTTATATGAAAACTCTAATTTTCTAAATTTATTTTTTTAATTTTTCTGTGTATTTTTGTTTCCATTTTTTAATTGTACATATAAACCTTAACTTTCCACATCTCACATTTTAAAATTTCCTCTCTTATGATTGTTTCTTCCCCAGAAATCTTGCCCACAAATAGCATTCCTATATCGTCCGTACCTTCTCCCATCTACAGACCCTCGCTGCAGGCTGCTACGGTGATCATTAGCTTGCCTGACCTTCGACCACCCAGTGTCATGCCTCCCTCTCTCAACCCTGATGCAGCTGAATTCTTACCCTTCCCTATCGCACCCTCATCCACACCTCTTTCTTTGCCTGCTGTACATTACATCACTTTCAGAACTCACCTCAACCCATATGTTCCTGATTTCATTCCATCCCAACCTCACCCGCATCTTTCCCTAGACCCAAATGCTTCTGAATTTTACCCATCCTTTTCTAGATCCACATCCTCTTATCTTTTCCCTAACTCCACGAAAAATTTGTCCTCACTCCCTGACCCCAATACATAGACCATTTTATCATATACTTAAATGCTCAAAGCTTAACAGCACACATTGAAGAACTTCATTCAATCCTAACTCACAATAATGTACACATCATCTCTATTGCTGAGACCTGGTTATAACCCTCTATGTCATCCTCTACTGTAGACATTGATGGCTATAAATTGTATTGTAACGATCGTGTCGCAAAGGTGGTGGTGGTGACGGAATCTATGTAAGAAATGATATCTCATCTAAAATGGTTGAAAGCAGCGAATCTAATTACAGCAGAAGATCCAGATTTCTCTTCCTTGAGTTGAAAATCAATTCCCAGAAAATACTTATGGGCACCGTATACCACCCACCTATCTGATATTGATGAAGTGATTGCTAACAACATGAATGAATACAACCACATAATAATTACTGGTGATTCTAATGCCAACCTACTCACAACAAATCCTGATTCAATATATTTATATAACTCCTTCAACTCCCTTGGCCTTAGTATTCTTCCTTTAAATGCAACTCACCATACTCCTACTTCTTCTACCCTAATTGATTTAGCTATTACTGCCAACCCTGACAAGGTTCTCGCACATGGTCAACTCTCTGCTCCTAGAATCTCCACACATGATATAATTTACATTGCCCATTCAATAAGGTGTCCTATTCACAAGCAGAAATATATCACCTATAGGGACTACAAAAACATCAATAACGAAAAGTTACTTGCTGACACCTCCGCCATGCCTTGGCAATGCATTGAATATTTGGACGACATTAATGGCAAGGTCAAGACTTTCAATAACTTTATACAATCACTAATCAACACTCACGCTCCACTCAAGACTAAAAGAGTCTCTAAGCCCTATGCACCATGGCTATCAACTGATATCAAACAGATGATGAAGAGACATGACTATGCCTTCCGCATTTCAAAAATACTAAAACACAGCTTTCATACTGTCATTTTTAAAAATTGAGAAATAAAACTAAACATTTCATCAGAAATTCTAAAATCAGATACATTCAATCAATAACTTGTCCTAATTCATCACAATCTGGGCTATGGAGCAACTTAAAATTATTTGGCATTGGAAAATCTAAGGATACACAATTACCTCCTCATATTTGCCTTGAAGCACAACACTTTATTCACCACTCCTCCAACCCCTGATGACAACGAATTGAAACAGAAACACATAGATCACCTTCTACATCAACACTCTCCTCCAACCTCAGCGATATCACAATTCCAATTTTCCCCTGCAACACAACTCGAAGTACTAAAATCTTTATGTAAAATCAAGTCCAGAGCACAAGGTGCTGACGAAATTCCAATCGCATTCCTTCATAAGATTATACATATAGTTCTACCTGTCATCACTCATATATTCAACTGGTCGCTTATGCAAAACAAATTCTCATCGCAATGGAAACTCGCCTTAGTTCATCCTATACCTAAGAAAATTCTTTCTTCCAATATAGCTGAATTTCAACCAATCAGTCTTCTTTCTATATTATCAAAGGAATTTGAAAAGATTATACATGAACAAATAACACTTTTTCTAAGCAGAAATAATATCTTTGATCCACTGCAATCAGGTTTCCGAAAATAATATAGCACAAACATGGCACTCCTAAAAATCACTGATGATATCAGATTAGCAATGGACAAAAGAGAAGTCACTATTGTAACTCTTCTGAACTTCAGTAAAGTTTTGACTCTGTAGATCTAAACATACTTCTAACCAAACGTCACCTCATGAACTTCTCAGATTCATTAAACCTAATTTCCTCTTGAGTTGAAGGCTTTCGCAGCGTTGCTGAATGCTGGTGGAGGTTTTTGGGTTTTGCTGCATTGACGGAATTGCTGATTCTCGACCCAAAAACCTCCACCTAATTTCCTCTTACAACAATGATCGCTATCAAAAGGTCATAGCTGACAATCATTCCTCAAGATGGATTAAAGTGACACGAGGTGTACCACAAGGTTCCACCCTAGGCCCACTGCTCCTCTCTATACATAAATGACATATCTTCTCAGCTTGATTACCATAAATACCACCTCTATGCAGATGATCTCCAAATTTATATGCACTCTCCCATTATTGATCTCCCTCTCATCATTGATAAAATGAATCATGACCTCACTTCTTTATCTAAATGGAGCAATGCAAATTTCCTAAAAATTAATCTAACAAAAAGTCAGTCTATTATCATTGGGTACCCCAAACTCCTTCCACATTAAATTTCACGAAACTTCCCCCACTTTTGCTCAATAACTCTCTCATTCATTTCCAAAAAAAACTGCAACTAATCTCGAGTTATTATTCAATGAAACTTTGACCTGGACTGATCATATAACTAAAATATGCAATACTGTTAACAGCTCACTCCACTCACTTAAGAGAATTAAAAGCATCACCCATTTTTCTCTTCGCAAACAACTTATCACTGCTCTAGACGTTCCACACTTCGATTACTGCGATATAGTCTATCAAGATATATCTAATGAGTTATCTTTTAAAATTGCAGCGGGCACAAAATGTTTGTGTTAGATTCATTTGTGATCTTCAAAAGAGTGACCACATCACTCAATTTTTTCATAAGTTAGGTTGGCTTCACCTCAAAGCTCGTAGATGTCTCCACCTCCTCATGTTATTATCAAATTAAAACTCTTCAATTCCACAGTATTTGAATGCCAAATTTTCCCAAACGAACTCTGTACACAACACCAACCCAAGGGGCAATAATCTTTTCTCTATCCCATATCACAGGACAGAGATCTATAATAACTCCTTCCAGGTTACAGCTTGCAGACTATGGAACGCCCTACCTACAGACTTCCAAAATGCAACATCTCTCCACATCTTCAAACATAAATACTTTAATTTACTGCTCATGGCCCAAAGCTCAGGTCAACTTTAGGTTATTTTTCTTATCTTTTATGTGATGGATGCCTTCACTCCTCCTAACATAATTAATCTCTTTACAGGATATTGAGTTTGTCACAACGTATACTACTATAGACTATGTTACCTTCTTATGATATTTATATATAATATATATATTTTTCCCCTCTTCTTTTTATTATATGCATTTTGTTATCCTCTGTACCTTTATCACATATATATACATATATATATCATCATCATCATCATATATATATATATATATAATGTATAATTATCTATATTTCATATATATATATTTCATGTGTATATTACTTGAATATCTTTATATGTATATTTGTGACGGTATACAGCGATGCTGTATTTACGATGTTTCCTACTGTACTAATCTTTTCCATATTTTTTTGTAGTTTTCCATGTATTTTCATGTATATTTTATGCATAATTAATGTATTTTTATCTATATTTCATGTATATTTAACTATATTTCATGTGTACATTACTTGAATGCATTTATATGTATATTTGTGATGGTATGCAGCGATGCTGTATTTATGATGTTTCCTACTGTAATAGATAGTAGCTCAATAACTTTGGCCAAAACTAACAAAGGTGGAATACTCCTTTAGCCAAAACAACTAGAGGGCTACAAAGCCCTCTAGTTGTTTTGGCTAAAGGAGTATTCCACCTTTGTTTCCTACTGTACTTAATGTTTTCTATATTTTGTTATAGTTTTCCATTGTGATATATACACTATGTAAGATTTTCGCAGGTTTTTCACACCCCCTTTCTCTGTGGGTGATTTCCTGCATGGGTTTTACTAGGAAGAACAAGCCTGTTTTTACCTAGGTTTTCCCCACAAACTTAAATCTGTCTTCACTTATATCTTTTTATGTTTTGTATATTTTATATACTCTTCATTGTAATAATTTTATTTTTAATATTCATGATATTGACGAAGGGTTAAATGTGAGAATGGACCTTATGGTCCAAATTTTGCCCAAATAAAGATGATTATCTATCTATCTATCTCCTTCTCTGGAAAAATAGACTTTCTAGTCCTGTCTAGTCCTTAATAAGGAACATTATCTATATATCTCTCCCTCTCCCTTCCCCTCTCTCTCCTTTTTTCCTCCTCTCTCTCCTATTAAAACATTCAAAGCATGCTTTCCTTACGTATATAGTATAAGGATTGATACAACAATAAAATCTCAAGGTTTAACAATGACAAAGTCAGCAAGGCAACATATCATTAAAAAGCTTATAATTTTCCAATAAATATGATTTAAACATATAATTTAAGTGATTTCCAATAGTAGGAAAAATTTGACAATAAGAATAAGAAATCTATTTCATTTCTATGTACACAGTATGTACAGTTAGTCCTTGGTTAACACGCTTTCAGTTAACGCATTTTTGTTTTAACGCGATTTATCAATTATGAACTATTTTTGTACTACGTGCCATTTTATCTGTATAATGCGGTTACAGGAAAGGCTTACTAGTAGGCGCTGCATGGAGAGTATCCAAACTCCATCCACATAGCCTCCCAGCCTGTCTTGACCAGTTTTGACTTGGTTGCCATAGCGCTTGGTTGCAGTCTCTTTGTTCTTTTGGAATAATTTTTGTTAACTGATTTAACCCTTCAGTAACATCATCACGAGTGGTAAATGATCTAATAGTCATCTGTGACTAAACTTAAGAGAAAAGCAATACCTTTAAGTGTAAAATTAGAAGTTGTTGAACGTTATGAACGTGGTAAAAAAGCAGTAGACATCGGCAAAGCACTCAGACTTTCAGAATCTACGCTTAGAACAATTCGCGCAAATTCCGATAAAATTAAGGCTAGTGCTAAGAGGGCAACACCTTTAAGTGCTTCTAGAGTGAGTCGTGTATGGCCAACTGTAATAGAAAAGATGGAATGGCTACTAAGCATCTGGATAGAATATGAAAATCGAAAGACCATGCCTTTAAGTCTGAATGCTATAAAGGAAAAAGCTAGAAGCCTTTATGAACATCTGAAGACCTCTGAACCTGTTCCAAGTGATATAAAACCATTTAATGGAAGTCACGGGTGGTTTGAACGCTATCAATCGCGGTACAGCTTACATAATGTGAAAATGACAGGTGAGTCTGCTGGAGCTGATACAGGAGCAGCCGAACATTTCCCTGAAATTCAAGCTAGCATTATTAAAGGAGGATACAGTCTGAAGCAGGTTTTTAACATCGATGAGATGGGACTTTACTGAAAAAAATGCCAAATAGGACATATATCTCCAAAGAAGAGAAGAGCATGCCAGGGTTTAAAGCAGCAAAAGATCGCTGCATGCTGCTGCTAGGAGGCAACACCAAGGGAGATTACAAGCTCAAACCATGAGAGGTTTGAGCTTGTAATCTTTATCATTTGGAGACGCCAAGGGCTTTAAAAGCTTATAGAAAAGAATTCCTTCCTGTCATTTAGCGTGCAAATGCCAAAGCTTGGATAACAGCAAATATTTTTTAAAGCTGGTTTACAGTTTGTTTGCACAAGGAACTCAAGGATTATTGCAAAAAGGAGAATCTAGATTTTCAAATGCTCCTGCTTCTGAATAATGCACAGGGCCATCCTGCAACCATTGTTGATCTATCTGTAAACGTCAATGTTATGTATCTTCCACCGAACACAACATCTTTGATTCAGCCGATGGACTAGGGTGCAATTGCGACTTTCAAAGCATATTACTTATGCCGCACTTTTGCCAGACTGATCAAGGATACCGATAGAGATGATAAGCAATCCATAAAAGAATTTTGGAAGAACTTTAACATCAAAGATGCCGTTGACATCATTGCTGAATCATGGGGTGAGGTATCACCTGCCTGTATGAATGGCATTTGGCATAAAATCTGGCCTCAGTGTGTTAAAGATTTCCAAGGTTTTAATAAAGTTCCCGAAGTAAGAGAAGAAATCGTCACCATGGCAATGAAGGTGAAGAAGCAGATATTGTGGAACTTCTTGAGTCCTATAAAGAGGAATTGTCAAATGAGGAACTTAAGGAACTAGATAATCAGCGAGAGAAAGAAGATGAAACTGAGCTTCTTACAATAACACAGGTTTTCACAACAAAGCACCTCTCTGAAGCATTCAAGCATATTGAGATGGCTATGTCAATCTTTAATGAAGATGATTTTGACAAGGAGCGTAGTTTCAAAGTTGGTCGGATGCTTGAAAATTCCATTCATTGCTACAAGCAAATCTATAACAAAAAAATGAAAAGAGCAAAGGAACTTTCCATTTATCATTTTCTTAAGCCCAAACAATCAGCTGTTCATCCTTCAAGTCCAGGTCCTTCATCTTCAGCAACACAGGAGCTTTGTGTCAGCCCTTGACATAATTCAGATTCATCAATTGATGAACCTCAGTCATACACCTCTGAAAATTGAGCCTCTAAATTTAAATCTTCAATCTCTATCATTGCAAGTGATCGACAAAATCATACTAGGTAATAAAAATCTTCTTTTATTTTTCTTTGAATTATTACTGTACTGATCATGTATGATTATTTAATCTTATGCACGGTATTAGCATTTACATTGTGTGGAATATATATTTCATTTCATTTCTTCATCAGCTACAGAGTTCTCTCTCTGTAGCTGATGAAGGAATAACTCCGAAAACTTCTACGTTTGTGATGTTTCTGTGTTTTAGTGTTCTTTTACGTGTGTCGCTTCGACATCCCCGGGGCCTTGCCAACCTGAAGTCGTCCGATTGGTGAGTGTTCACTGGGTTTCCTCATCCCAACACCTTGTTGCCATCCATATATCCATTTTACCTTTCCTTTTCCGTAAGCTGTTATATGCATACATATATGCATATATATATGCATATATAGTAGTAGTAGTAGTTCTTCATTTATACTGGTGCGTCGACATCGAGGGTCATTTTGCACCTTCGTCAAAGGGTTAATATTTACAATTTATATATATATATATATATATATATATATAAATGCATTAAGCAAAAATCTATATATATATATATATATATATATATATATATATATATATATATATATATATATATATATATGGGATATAGATTTTCTCTTAATGCATTTTCGCTTAATGCACTACTTTCAAGGAACACATCTACCGTGTTAACCGAGGAATACCTGCATAGGGGAAAATATTGTTTTCATTAAAAAAAATCGATTTTGAGATTTAAATGGAAATACACGTTTTGAGGTCCCCTGAACACATTTTGACCATTTTCTCAATGATGTCTGTGTGTGTTTGCTTTAATATTTGATAAATGTAAAAACATGTTGGAATAAAAGTTATAGGTAATTTAATTTTCTACAGCATTTGTTTGAAACATTTTTCCATATAATCCATTGTTCAAGAGATATTTTTAAAACTACCTTTTTTAGCTGTCACCACCACACCACTTACTGGCAACTTTGGTAAACAATTGACACTTAGTTATGTCTTAGGAATGCTCCTTTTTATTTTCTTAATTGTTGGAGCTTCATGGCTGTATCCATTATCAGAAGGCTACAGTTTGAGATTATTTCTGTTCTGTTAAAATTTTTCTCTCTGTTCTTTAAAATATTTTTTATCATTTAAACTATTTGGAATTTTTAGAAATATTACAGGTATGGAAAAAGTCATGTGGTGGCCACATCAGATTTTTTAATTTAAAAGTATTTTATAAGTCAGCAGTAAAGATAAAAACAACAGAAAAGTATTTTATAAGCTTCCAGATTTTGAAATTGCATAGTACTTACAAATATTTATGCAGAAGCTAAAAAGGACAAGTATCATACCTATTCACCATCATCCAAATCATTTTGTTAGCCGATGCCACAACCCCAAAGCATAATTTTTCAGACATATCTATATTGCTTTTTATTTCTTGGACCTCAAAAGTTATTTTGCCATTATATGCTTTGGATATGTCAACTTTAGTCATATTTCCTCGTTGTGTGCTCAAAACCAAAGAAAACTTTTCTAAACATACACAACCTGAAATACACAGCAAAATATTATACACATATTATATACAAGATATTTCTTAAAAGTAGTATTCAAGCATTACACAAGGTTGAGTCAATAACTAAGGTGAATTTAAATTTTCACAGACCTATCCACTCATTACAACGTACCCCCATTACTGCATGTCTGAATATGTAGTACTCAGAGTTTTTATGATATATAGTTGGCAATATTATCATTGGCAGTCAGTTTTCAAAATGGCAGTCCCTTTCAGATTGCACCACTGTTGAACAGCAAAGTGTCATTTGATTTTTAATGCCACAAGGAGTAAAGCCAAGTGAAATTTACTCTAAAATATCTGCACAATATGGGGACAATTGATAATGATCAAAAAGTGTGCACAAAAGGTGTGTGAACTGTTCAAAAATGGTTGTGCAAGTGTAGTGGATGAATAGACCTGGTAGACCAGTTGAAACAGCAACACCTCATATGGTTCAGTGTGCTAATGAACTTATTCAGGAGAACCAATGCATCACTTGGGATGCAATTTATGATAAATTGCATGTTAGCCATGGGAAAGCTCATGCCACAATTACGGCACCGCATAATGTACACCAGATGGATCCCAAAGCATATGATCAAGAATCATAAAGAACAATGGTTGCACATATGCCAAGAGTAGTTAGAGCACTACAACACTAAAGGAGACACATTTCTGAAGTGCATTGTCACTGTAAATAAAAACATGGATAAACAATTTTGTTCCCGAGAGTAAAAGGCTAATCACACAATTGAAACAAACAAATTCTCCACTGCCAAAAAAGTTCAAAACTTAACTATCTGCTGGGAAGATAATGATGACTATTTTGGCAATTTTATGGTTATATAGCAACGAATTTCCACAAAGACAAGAGTATAGTGACAAATGCTTCCTAAGGTAAACTGCTCCGCAGCACTGTGAAGTCAGCAATTCAGTCAAAAAGGTATGGTGCACAAACAACAGGAGCTATCCTGCAACAGGACAATGCTTGCCCCATATTGACAAAGCAACACAGGAATGCATCACTGACAATGAGTTGAAATTTGAAACCCTACCACATGCGCCATACAGTCCTCATCTTGCAACTTCTGATTTTCACATTTGTGCAATTTCAAGATGCACTAAGTGGGCATAAGTTCACAGATGATACAGATGGTGCATAATTGACTACACTCTCTATCAAAAACTTTTTCTCTGATGGAATCAGAAAGCTTGCCAGTTGGTGGAATAAATATATCGAGGTAGGAGGTGATTACGTTTAAAAATAGTGTATGTTCATACTTCTGTAATAAACTGTTCTGAAACTACACTTAAATTAACCTTATTTATTGACTCCCCCTTTTAAAATGAAAGCTATACTGATAAAAGGTATAAACAGCTGAATGACATGCAGGCATATAACATCAATATTGAAAAAATACAAAATTTACAGTCTCACCCACAATATTGAAGGATGGCATATAAAGAGAACTTCGATCAAGAAGAGTTCCATCATCACCAACAGATATAATTATGAGAAAGTTTCCCTTGATTGCTATGAAACACCTGTCACTTAAATTCGGTCCTTCACCAAGGCAATCCACCTTCTTTACAGCGATATTATCACTCTCGGGCCATATGTCTGTTAAAGGCTGAAAATCGACCTTATCTGGATTTTCTTGGTCCAACGTTAATTCAAATAATTTTATGAGACCACAATGATCCCCAACTACGATTATTCCTGGAATAAAAAATTTTTAAATGCAGTTTTCTCCTATGATAAGCAACAAAAACAACAAAACACTCCATCATCAAAAAATATTTCTTATAAGATGGAAGAAAGTCCAGAATTGCTGAAATTTTAATCTTAATATATAAAACTGAAATTTTGTTTGTTTGGTTGTTTGTCCAAAATACAAATCCACACCTTTGAAGCTATTGCATGGGTATATAATTTTACCCAGCGGATAACATTGGCTATATGGCGATAAAAAATTGTGGGAGGGAAGAGCTACATTGCAAGCATGTTGTGCAGGACACATCACGTGTGTCATAATATGGAAGCCATATGAACTGTGCACTGTGCATGACAATAAACTGAGTTAACCATTCCAAATCCTTTCATTTTTTCCCCCTCTCCCCAACGGTCACTCCTTGTATATATACCCCCCTTCTCCCTCCTACACACCACACTACTGAAGATGACAGCTTAGCTGTCAAAACATCGGTGTCTAGTTTTAATTTTTGGTTAGAGTTTACTGTTTGAGTGGATTTTGCATGTTTCTGTGTGTGTGTGTTTCTCTTTTTGACTTAGGTCCTGCAATGGTGTTTACCAGCAATCTGCAGTGTGAGTATTCTCTTCCTTTTTATGGTGAAGGAGTTTTTGTTTATTTACTATTGTATTGTTTCACCGTGTCTCGCAACCCTATCTTTTCATAAATTAGAAGATGATTTTTTAATAATTTTATGATAATGGCCAGAAATACATTGAAAAAATGTTAACTTGAATGAAACTTCAATGTTTTTTTTATTTTCTACATTTAATTTTCTAAACAATAAGCTTCCAAGATTTTTTGAATGCTGAGGAAAAATTAAATTTAAAAGAAAAATTGCAACTAAATATAAATGAGCTATTTGATGAAGTGGGAACTTTGACTAATAATTTTTCTTTAATTTCCAGCTCAGATGATCACAAATCGTGTAAAACGACCTGCAAGATATGATATTTTTTGTTCAAAAGTCTTGAATTTAAATTCATCAATACATTTTAAATAATTTCATATATTTCAAGTTTTCTTGGAACCTTTGCGGATTCCAAGCAAATTTTTAGTGTGATGAATGCCAAATGGAGAGACAAGGGAAAAAGATGTAAAACTAATTTAATCAAAAATGAATTGTTGATTTATTTTAATTTTAAGTCAACATGCACAGAGTTCTATGAAGATATAAAAGATTATAAATCATTTTTAAACAAGGCCAGTTCATTAGAAAAATATACTTATAAAACATGTAATTTGTAGATATTAGTTCAACAAATTATAAATGCAATTTACTTAGACCTTAGTAGTTAGTAGACTTATTTTTGTTAATCAGACTGTTTCAAGTATCTTAGCGTGAATATTTCATGTTATATAATGGCACAGCTCTTACTTTTTATTATCTATTTATCCTGGAGGATGCATGGCTTACTTTGTAACATAAGGTCGTGTAATGGGTATTTTCTGCTCAAATGCTGAAGAGCTTTATACATTGCGTGAAATAAATTAAAATCTAATTCATTTTATAGCCATTTATTACTAACATTATTATTCACTTTTGGTCCAAAATAAACTAGTATTCTTAGATTTTTTGAAGCAGCTGTTACAATCTGGTGAAACATGTTATTTGCATATCAGATTGTTACATTTCAGGAAAGAAGTTCTTGTCTTTCCGTCGCTCTTTTTTGGGCGATCTTCACATCTGCCAGTCTGTCTTTTTTTCTGTATTTCTTCACATCTTCCCTCCTAAACTCTACTAGTAGTTTGATTCGACTACACAAATCAATTGTTAATGCAACTATTTTTGCCAAATGTTCTTTAGTGAGCCCAAGGGAAATACTTTTAAGAAATTCTCATCGTGAACAAGTTTAGCACTTTGGTTGTTAGCCTTAAAGTTTACTAATGCATTAATTCCTGCAATATTTAGAAATCCATAAAACACCCTCAGCACCCAACGTGATGATTTCCTGGACATTGAATATGTTTCACACAACTGATCTACGGTATCCATTCCCCTTTAGTTCCCTTATAAAAAGTAATAAATCTCATCAATGCAAAATCCAGTAAATCTTATATACATTACAAGCACATTTGTACTATAATATTATAAAAAATTAATTAGTTTTTGCCAAGTCTCTCTTGTATTAATTTTGTTCCGCATGGATGCACATGTGAAAAATGTGGAGGAGAAACTTTTCTTCTCTGGGCTGGATTAATAAGAGACATTTATCACCTAAAAACTACAGCAATGAGGTTTTCCACCCATTCTGTTAGTGTTTCACTACAAATTTTTTTTTGTCACCAAAACTGCCAGTGTCCTTCCCTAGAAGCTCAGGGAGTTGGCAATCCTAGTTAACATCCTCCTAACTCAGCGCTGAAATAATGCATGAAAAAAATACTGCATAGATGACTCTCACTCCCATCTGTTGTGCAGTGCCTCCCCTTGCGGCGGATCACCTTATTTGAGTGGAAAGTGTTCTGGATTCGTAACTTGCATAGAAAAATAAAATGATGTGGGCAACACATGACTTTCTCCATATTTATATGGCAAATTACATGTTGTTAGCTCTAGGATCGTTGTCAATATTTACTTCCGGTTGACAATTAAAAAAAGAAAAAGGAGCGTTACTAACATAAGACGTAACTAAGCGTCAATTGTTAACAATAGTCTCCGGTAGGTGGCGTGGTGGTGGCAGCTAAAAATATAAGATATCTCCTAAACAATGCATTATA
The DNA here is from genome assembly GCA_028673005.1 of Tanypteryx hageni. Classification (NCBI taxonomy): domain Eukaryota; kingdom Metazoa; phylum Arthropoda; class Insecta; order Odonata; family Petaluridae; genus Tanypteryx; species Tanypteryx hageni. The sequence continues at coordinate 67,473,872 of CM054113.1, forward strand.
TGGAAAAATGTATGAAACAAAGGTGGTAGAAAATGAAATTTATTCCAATACATTTTTACATTTATCAAATATTAAAGCAAATATTTCAAAATAACGGATAAGTTACAAGAGTAAACACCCACTACCGGTCGACCGATTTTTACCAAAAACTAATCAGATCATCTAACTTTTATAGAAATGTTAAATATAAAATTTTGCGTTGATCTGATTAATAGTTTTTGAGTTCGAGCGCTCACAAAAATCGATCACATTCAGACGGACTGACAGACAGACAGATATCATCGAGAAAATAGTCAAAACGTGTTCAGGGGACCTTAAAACATGTATTTCCGTTGAAATCTTGAATTTGTTTTTTTTCAGTAAAACAATACTTTCTCTATACTTCGTATATGGAAAAAGTAAAAATGAAAGCATGTTTATTCTCAAGGTGAGGGATTCACTCCCCATGCAACCAACAGTGGGTTAATTTCGGTGTGTCATGATGAATAAAAAAAATCTATAGGTGTGTCTTGAAATAAAAAAGGTTGGAGTACTGAGTTATGACCACCTCCTCTAAGTCCCCCCAGCAGTCATTAAAAATTCTCTTAATTCCTTTTAATAGAAACCTTACAAGATTTGTGAGTTGATCAGAAAAAAGATCTGCTGAATGCCCTATTTATATACTTGCAATTATTCTGTAAAATTGGGACAACATGAGTTTAACACATCCCAATTTTATTTTCGTTTGTATCAGTTGATAAAAGGTGACAAATCTCCAAATGCCATACTTTTCTTAGTGAAGTATCTCAACTTTAAAATTTTAGTACGGCATTTGGAGATTTATCACCTTTTATTTGTGTGTGCGCCATGAAGCTCATTGCCATATATCTTTGTATTAGGGATGAGCTAAACTGATATTTACCGGTACCTAATATCTTGGTATCTGTTACAAGGCAGTATCTGTTCCAAATACCTGTTACTGATATATCAGTTTACGGAGCTGGTTCTGGTACTACCTACCGGAGAATGCTCCTTCCGATACCAGTATAATTTATAATGCTTCTACAACTGCTGGTTCGCGTACTTATTTTTACGTATTTACAAAAACTTAATGATCATTTATTAATTTAAATAAGCTTCAATAAAGGAGTAATGAAAATACTTAGGGATAATAAAAATTGTGCTACATGCATCAGATACAATAAGTGAAAATCCCCTAAATACATTACTTTCAATTAAATGAATCTTTCACTTTTTAAACATAAACACATAGTTCTTCCATATCATATAAGTAATATCTATTATATATATTTAAACAAATTTTCACGATTTATGTGCTACGATGTTGAAATTTTTTATACTTATAGGTAGAATTTGTAAAAAAAAAACAAAATATACCTATACCTATTATTTCTTAACTTATATTCCAATAACAGATATTTTGAAAAATAGATATCACTGATATCTGTTCCTGACCGGTATCTGTTACTAAATACCAGGTTGATATATATCGCTCACCCCTAATTTGTATCAGCTGTGGCTTGATGGAGTGGTTCTCCTTCTTTGGGCCTAAAGAAACTCACAGTTCAATAAAAACAATGAAATAAATGTTTTATTTACCTCTATTACGGTAGAATTTTATTAATTATACAGTAACTGCTGCAAGAAGTATTTTGTTGCATTTATTATCTAGCAATCTCAACTTATGAACTTTCCTTCACAGAATAATCATGTCTCTCTGTCAACTATCTAGTTAAAAATAATCGTTCTCTGTCATTCGTACGACTACAATTTGCTGATTAATATTACATAGTTCCTTTCCCTTGTCACTATAAGTACTATTGTGAAATGTAGCCTTTTCTGATTTTCATATCATATGTGGCACCATAAAGTTCCATAAAATACAATATATAATGTCTGTTTGTGTTTCAAGAGGTTTTGAATCCGAGCTATTTGAACCGATAATCTTGAATAATATGGATTTTTATGGGAAATACTGATTAATTTAATGTTGTTTCGTTCAACACCATGATTTTCAGGAAAGAATTAACAATGTTAATTCTTAATGAAATATCTTTATTACTAAAATAATCAACTTCCCTTAATCTGTAACCATTTGCTTATTGATAAAAATCAGTAACTTGTTGGGAGATTTCCATAAGAAAAATAATCCATTTGTTGCATCATTTTTCATCTTCATAAAAATTTATTCCTATGCATTTTAATGTTGAATAATTATTTAATAATTTGGTAATACTTATGGAATTAGAGTATTAGAATAATAGTTTAATAATATCATTACCTTTGTTAGGCCTCATGGAGAACCAACTTATGCAAGTTATTCTTTTCAGGTTTATATTCTTGATTAATAAAAATTTTGGTTCTGAAAGAAAACTTTCATCCAGCACAGATGACATTTTCCAAATCACAATATCTCCGTTAGCTTGGCCAGTGATACAATAGGAATAGCAGGTACTTCCACTACCAAATATAGGGCTCCACCCTAGAACTGAATCATTATTAGCATTAAAATTACAAATTCTTTAATGAAAAAATAAAACGAGATTCTCAGTTACAAGTTTTTAAAACTAAAGAAAATTCATTGCACATGCTTGATATACAAGGGTGAAATAACATTACCTATTTCTTCAAATCAAATAAATGTACAGTAATACCTTCGTTCATATATTGAAACTTCATACATCAAATAACATTACTACAATGTGTGCATCCTCAATTTTAATAACTTCACATCTTATAGCATAAACCTTTTATTAATTACAAATCACACTTCAAAAATATTGTAAATTAAAAATTATTATTTATTGTATATAAATTGGAATCACGAGAACTTACACAAACAGAAGTAAAAACTTTACGTAAATATTCACTTATAGCACTGCGTCTCTTCCCCACAGAAACTTACCAGTTCTTGGTAAAAATGTTAGTATATTACAATGCCAATGTTAGTTATATTGCTGATGGCAAATGTAAAATAGATGTCCAAATAAAAAGTTCGTTATAGCAAAACTTCGTATATCGAGGTATTACTGTAGTTCATAGACTGGATGAAGAAAATGAAATACTGTTACCACATACTGAAATGGATGGGAGAAAATTTGCCACAAGCAAAAATTCAAGAAAGAATTATCAAGACTACATCAACTTGAAAAACTGTTTCTCTAATACCTACAAAAAGGCAAAGAAAACCATATTTGCATTTCAGCAACAAATGTTATTTTAAGGCACATTTCGCTTCCAGCATGAGCACCTATTAGGTCATCTGTCCATATGCAAGTTGATCTCGCCTTCTACCAAACAGATTTTCATGAAATTTGGTATGAGAGACTTCTGGGCAAAGGCAATATGAAAATTATATAAATGGTTCACATAACCCAATCAGTGGTGCCACTTTACTAGAAACAAAAAAATGAACTTTTCGTCATATCTCATAAAATATTAGTTATGCTAAAAAAGTCTTCAAATAAAATTTGTAGAACTAGCTAAATAGAATATTTTTGGCTTATACATTTTTCTCAAAGGAGAAGCTGTTTTCAAGGAAATCAAACATGAAAGTCGCAATTCACTTTGAACTTAGAAAGTTTTCAGTATGGTTTTTTAAAATTATTGTCCAAAAAATAAACTTCATAACAACTGATATAAACAAGATCTGCTAAAATAACATACATTCAGGGCCGTATTAAGAAATTTGGATCCCCTGGGCTAATAATATGAGGTGTCACATATTTTTAATGAATAATAGAAAATAAATAGAAATATAATTATATATTTAATATAGAATTTATTATGACCTGAAGAGTCAACTCCGATTGTAGACAAACAAAGGATTTAACGAGAAGAAACCTTGGAGAGGGAAGGAATTTTTAGTAGACAGAGAGACATAAATAGGTTGTGGTGTTTCGCTGTTTTATGGTGCGCATTTGTTCAAACTACGTCATTTAGTTTCAAATCACACCTATATGTGATAAACCATACACTTTGCTAATTTGTTTAGAATCTACTATCAGTGAATCACCACTGATGATAGCTGTTTGATAGTCAAAATGTACATCTGGTTTTCCCAACCTTTACATGGATATTGGAGAAACATAGCTTTTCAATAAGCGAAAATGGTGTGCAGCTCTAGTTTTTCCAGAAAAACAAAGGATCAAGGTTTGATTTCCTGTCATGACAGATTTTTTTCTCATTCATTGATGTTTCTTGTAAAATGTAAAAATGTGGATCATGTGAGCAACCATCCATGCTTTAGTACATGAACTATTTCTCTGATCGATAAAAAATAGCTTATTTTCTCAAACTTGAATAGATTGGAACTTAAAAATACATCCAAACATGAATGCTCGAAGATAATGAGAATCATCGTTTGCCATGATTTGATATTTTTAGACAATATACAGAGACCATTTTAAACCATGCACTTAATATTAAAAGTAATTTTGGATTCTATTTACTTATAGTCTTTACTTGGTACACTCTCTTCTTCAAATTAAGGTACTGCTCATAGGGTTTCGAGTGAGTTGGTTTGGTTGAACAATCTTCCCAGTCACTTTCCAAGTGCTTAATTAATGCATCAGATAAGTCAAAAATTGTAATCCATTGTTTATTTCTAAGTATATGAATGTTAACTAGCCCCATATTTGTCAGGGTTGCTAAAACACACCTAAAAGAGAATTATTTAAATTGAAAACAAAATTACACAGCATGGATTTTTATGCCAATGAGAATTTGGAATCAAATTTCTCCTGATGAGCAACTATTTTCAGTTTGAAACATTTTAAATGAGTAATTTTTGATAATATACTCACCGGCCATACTGTAGCACTCCTCTAGGTGACCAAGCCACTTGCACAGGATGAGGCATGACATTATCTGTACTTTCAAGAGCAGGTGACAGGCTAACATCAGCAACTAGATTATAAACATCATCTTTTTCCAACTTATGCACAAATTCATTTGGATCAATCCCTGAGGAAATAATTCATTAATTATTATTATTAAGAAAATCTCTCATTAGAGCTCAATTATAAGATTAACTATATAAGTTTTTATCATCACCGAATTCATTCACTATTACATGAAAATTTTAATAAATACTGTATTTACAGGAATATAAGATGCACCCTCCCCTATTAGATCTTCCTATTTACAGAATAATATTCCAACTTGAGCTAATAACTCCCATCTTTGAGCCTACAAAATAATTTACTCCAGTAAGCAGCACATTTCATTTTTTTCTTTCAATATTTCAACAAATTGTATGTATGCTTTGGTGACAATGACTTGCTTTGCTACAAGGTCTTTAAGAAAACTATACATTTTTCAAACACTAATATAGATTAAAAACTTTCTCGTATTCGGATAAATACAGCATTTAAAGAATGATAGTATTAGCACTTAGCTTCAAAATCTATATTAATACCTAATTTATCAGTAGGTATTTTTTGAGGTACCGGTATCCAGTATCTCTTAAAATCAAGCAGTGGTAGTAATTCATGAGGAACAGGTTGCAATACCTGAAATGAATAAGTAACAATTTTATATGACTTTAGTAGCAAGATAAGTACTAACTGTAACTCCATTTATATGACGCTATGAAAGCTAGAAAGTTCAGTTAGTTATAAAGGGAGATTATCACTAACTTAAATCCATACATCTCTTGGTTCAGAATATTGTCATTAATGGCCTAGAGAATTATCAGCTATAACACAAACACAAGAATGTATCATTAATAGCAAATTAAAAATTAAAGATAATAATGTCATTTAATGACAAAAGTTTCTTCAAAATTTAATTAGAGATTTTAGCTAAAGAGGCAACGAGTAAATGAAATAGGAGTCTTATAGACATTAAGAGTAGCTTATATAAAATATATAGAAGTCAATGGTGTACTGGACACCCCTGCAACCAGGGGCGGCACGAGATAATTTGGCGCCCCTGGCAAGAAATGCCTTCAGCACTCCCTTAATTTTTGTTAAATATTTTTAAAAGAACCCGTTAATTTAGTCATTATTCAATAAAATAATCAATCATGAAAAGTAAAAGGAATTTTATCTAGATTCCTGCCTGTTCTGCGATATAAATTGGTATTGGTATTTATCCACTTTCAAGTAATGTATAGCTAGACGGTCGGGTTAGCACCCTCAATACTTTGGCGCCACAGGCAGCTGCCTGGTTTGCCCGTACCTCGGGCCAGGCCTGCCTGAAACCCCTGTGAGGTGGGTTGACCCATGGCCAAAGGTCAAGGTCTTTAAATTTTTTCCAGGACATCAAATTTGTTTTGGTGAGAGGCCAATACATTTTCTGGTAGACCACTGATATAAGTGATTGTTTATTTCCATAATTCTATTTTCATTAATATAAAAAAGTGAGCAGAGGAAAATTTATTTCAAAGCTTAAATGATACTCTTCTCATTACAAAATTTCATTGCTAATCCACTGTCTTAGGTACTAAAACTAACAAAATGTGGAAAAAACAATTACAGTAAACCCTCATTAACATGAACTCAACTAACACGAACACTCAGTTTACACGAAGAAATATTTTCCCTGGCACAGTATGTATGGATTAATGTATGCAAGTTGGTTGGTTAACACAAACACTTGTAGTTAATCGATCATATTTTACAGCTATATGACTTTATTTCCGGCATGTAGAGAGGTTGTAAAAAATGACATGGGATTCTATGATTGGTGATTCAGCAACTGTCTTCATTCCTGGCTCTACCTATCTTGACCCTTCAGTCGTTTTTCATCTCTCATGGGTGCCTTAAACAAGGGAAGACATTACAAATGCAGACACTTTTATTGTGCTAACATAGGTATTTGCATTCCTTGCGGTATTTTTTTTAGTTGAACAGATCACCGAGGAAGAAAGGAAAGAAAATTATTTTGCCTGATATCATCATTCACAATGAACAATAGTATGCCTTGAAGCGATAGCAATTCTAATGAGGATGTACAACTGCTAAATGCTCAAATTCACAGGGTACTGAGAGTTTACTATGCTTCTGCACCATTTACCATGCCTGCAAGATCATGGTTGTGCAGAGACAAAGTGTTTTTATCTCAATCCAAGAAGTAGAACTCAAAAATTTGTGTAAGTTATTGAGTATCATCAAACAATTTTTATATTTTGTATTTGAACTTCGCCTCACCAAAAAAATCGCAATTCCAACATCATGCTCTGTTTCTTGCCACAAAAAATGGCATATTTAGCAAGATGACTATGGCTCAACCAATAGTATTGCTTCCTGATTGTGAAAGAGGGAAACGTCCACATCTCACTGTCTTGCCCTGTTAGAGAAAGTTGTGTGTGTAAACATTCAACCATATAAATGAATAGTACAAGCTGCAACAGAAGCCAAATTTCAATTACACTGGCAACAAAAATTAAAATACTAGATATTGGAATGGGGTATTTTTTCAAAAACAAGAATTACAGAAATATATAAAATTCCGAAATCGACACTTTCCACAATTGTGAAAAATAAATAGCCGATCTACCAAGCTGTATCTGTAGGGTCAACAACAAAAAGCAAAAACCTACGTGACTTAGATTCAGTAAAAATAAGTTAATACATAAGTATTTACATAATTTACCTTCAATGTGAATGTTATAAAGTTGCAGATAATTGAGATCTATCATTCACATCAAATTTAAAGTTGCGTTAATTTGAATATGTCCAAATTGTGCATTTGTGGTGTTATTAATAATAATGTATTAACATGAACAGGTTACATGTATGTATATATATTTAAGCAGAAAATTGTTTTTTCTCAGTTTTTCATATATAATTCGATTATCACAAACTCGGTGAATCCAAACACATGATTTGATTCTCCCTTGGAGTTTGTGTTAACCCATTTGGGGACAAGACAGCTGCAGCTGTCATTGCTAATGCATTCGCAATGGACATGATGGCAACTGCCGTCCATTTTCAAGAGAGCAGATAAAGCATGACGGCTACTTCTGTCATGACTTTTTAAAAAACTTGTGAGTAATTATATATATACTATGTAGTAATAAAATATTTCCAGGAATAAATTTATCAATTATATGAATGTGCGTTTTTTGGTCATTTATCCATACCACAACTGCCCGCGAATGGGTTAACGAGGTTTTACTGTATACCCAAAAGTACTGTATTTTTTTGGCATATAAGACACTTTTTTCCAGAAAAATTACTCTGCGTCTTATACCACGAAGGTAAGATTATTAGTTCTCAATACTGACACTAACGAGCACACGCATCTCCAAAATAGAATAATTTGCAGTCATTCATCGCAAAAAATTAAAATATACATTATTATTAATTACTGTATATGTCGGCGTAAAGTCGACCTCCATTTTTCAGATTGTGTGTGTGTCATTTAAGGCGAATCAGCCTCTTGGGCTATTATCGCCATGATATTTTATTTTAACCACACCCATTTGTGGCAAACTAACCATAGCACCAGACACACAATAAATATATAAATAAATAAATAGATAAAACAGATAGATAAATAGATAAAACAGATAAATAAATGAAGTTAAAAACAGATTGTAAGAGATTGTATAAGGGTCTCTCCCAATCTGTAGAATAAAACATCAGCAAGACTGTATAAGGGTCTCCTGACATGTATAAAATTTTTCACTGCACTAGAAGGAGCTATTATGCCCGTAAAATATAAAACCTTTAAAAATGGATAGAGAAAGGATCTTTCTTCCTCTTATCCCATTGTCAAAAGATTAAAAACACTTAAAAATTAAATAAACGCTAAAATTCTGGACTCCCTTAGGAATGACAATGTTCTATTTATAGTTTCTGGATTATCTCCAAGAGAGAGAGTGAGGTTCGAAGCCATACATGCCCTCTCTCTCTCATTCCTAAATTGGATACAGTCCTGTAACACATGTGACACTGTCAATGCAGTATCACATGTCTCACAAACTGGGGGTTCCTCCGCCCGCAATAGGTAACTGTGCGTCCACCAGCAGTGACCTATGCGAAGTCTTGCGATGGCAACCTCTTCGAGTCGGGACGACCTGGAGGAGGACTGCTATGGTTGTACCGTGTTTTTTATTGCCCTCAGTTTGTTACCGATAACTCCATTCCATTCTTCTTGCCATTGTTGATAGACACGTTCCTTCAAATATGTTTTAATGTCCCCAACAAGAACTTTCGGTTGGTTTATAAAATCTTCATTAGCAGCCAGTTTTGCTGCCCTGTCTGCCCTCTCATTACCCGGAATACCGACGTGACCTGGTACCCAAATAAAAACTACCGTCATCCCTATGGAATCCAGATCCATCAAGGATGACTGGATCCTCTGAACCACAGGGTGAGAAGGGTACAAAGACTCTATTGCACGTAAGGCTGACAGTGAGTCAGTAAAGATGACATATTCACTGCTGGGGTAAGAGTATGCAAACCTCAGTGCTTCCCATAAAGCATACAATTCCGCTGTGAATATACCACACAGCGGATGTAGACGGAAACGGTACGAGCGTTTGCCGATGGTGAAAGCACACCCCACATGACTGGACATATATTCGCCATATAAGTCGACCACCCACTTTTTCACAAAAAAACCCTGAATGAAGAATACGAGGAATTTTATGGGTTTTAAAACCTAAATGTAACCTTTTCCAAAAAATGCAGTGTCGATTTTTGAGTTATTAAATCATTTGTTTAATTTAAGCAAGATCAGTCATATGCCATATTGCCATCTATTGGAGGAATGTATTTCTACTTATCCTTCATTCCTGTAATTGCAAATAGATCGTTTATATTTTTGATATTCAATAACAAAAACAAGTTAAAATTTTAATTTTTATTAACTATTAAAAATAATTATCTCAAATCTTCTAAAATAAATGACAGAATATGTCAACAATGGAGCAGCTGATTCAAAATGGCGATCACCTCTGCCATAAGATCAAATGTTTTCATAAATATCAATGTTTTTAATCTGTTATTTAAGGGTCACAATTTATATTCGGCGTGTATGTCGACCTTAAGTTTTCGGAATTTTCAAAGTTTGACTAATACGCCGCCATATATGGTAATAATGAAAATTTTGTTAACTTATACATTAAAATCTTATGCAACATGAATTCCAATGACACATTTGCATTATTGGGTTTTAATACATGCCCGCTGACAGTGATTACAATTTCAGTGTGTTTGCAACGTTTTAATTCCTAATGAGCCCATTGGATAGCACAATTAATGCCACAGAACAATGGAATTCATGTAAATGTCATAAATATATTATACATATCTAGGATAAATAACGTATACATATAATGAGATCGCAATGGCTACAAGAATGAAAGGTTATGCCTACACTATTACCTATAAGATTCAGGTGATTCAATACGCAAAAACACATGGAAACTGAACAGCAGCATGTCATTTCGGTCCACCTCCCACAAAAAAATGATCTGTGAATGGAGAAAATGAGGAAAAACTGAAGCTGATGGGATGAGAAACATTGTCTTCGTAAGGTTGGTCTTAAATGGCCACTACTAGAGGAAGTGACGGATAGTAGAACAGAGGGAGTTGGATATTGCTGTATCAATCAAAATCGTTATGTACGAGGCAAAAAGAGTTGCAGAAGGAAAAGGATTAGTTGAGCATGTATATCATTATTACATATGCATCCCATTTATTATTTATCCCATTAATTTAAAATATCACCTTGCACTTAAGTCTAAATAAGTACTATTGGTAAAGGGTATCTATACGTGTGACGTGTGCGGCACTCTCCGACAGCTTAATTAATATGAGTGCAGAGTTCACATTTAGCTATACAAGTCTCGAAGAAATTATTTGTTTTAGATCCCTATTTATTTTATGAATTAAGTTTATAAAAATTGTTATATTTAACTGTTATCATGCCGTAATAGTTTCTGTAAATGTTACAGGATAAGGACTTTAATCATGGCTGGAAATGATACTTGACGTGGACCTTCCTAAATGGTTTGGTGAACCGAAATACTTTTTTCCTGAGAAATCCAAAAAAACCAGGGTGCGTCTTATACCCTGGTGCATCTTATATGCCAAAAAATACAGTAAGTTAACCCGGCAATGGCCTCGTGATATTTTGGGACGAGTTTGGGTCTAAAATACACCCCATTTCAAAAAATCATCCTAATCTGCTACCTAATATTTTTCTTTTATTATTATTTAAAAAATCTTGAATGTGAAAAAAATTTAAGAATGTTTTTTGAACAAAATGTTCGTTGTAATATTTAAAAAAATCTTAATCCCAACAGAGACATGTTTTATTCTATACATTTATTTTTAGTACATTGTCAATTAAGAAAATTGAAATGCACTTAATTTTAGAATTTACACTATTTCACATAGGCTTTCATCAGAAGATCCATTGTCCAAATCCAAAAACCTCTTCATCAGAGCATTCATTAAATAGATCATATATATTTTTCATTTCTTTGTGACGATCAAAACTCTATGGGCAATCGAAAGTTAGCTGAACAAGTTTGATAGAAATATTTTTCAATGATAAAGTGAAATAATGTATCAAATGAATATTTACATACCCTTGCCAAGAAAGGATTTAAGTACGTAATGCTCAAAGAATTTTGAAAAAGTAAAGAAGAAAAAGAGTTGATATAGATTCAATGGAGAGAAATACCGTTGATGTTACCACTTATGTCTAAACTCACAAGTCCCTCAAAGTAAAAACTGAGATGACATCTAGAACCCAATCCATTTATTACAATGTTGTACAATGAAATTAAAATGGATTTTAAAATTGTAACTTGCAACATCATGGCTGTTACAACAATATTTACTATACAATCAACTTTTGTTATATAAAGTTTCCAAAAACTATTCTGGGAAGGTATACTAAATGACAGAAGGAAGAAATCACTAACAAAATATGAGCAGAGAAAAACACATGGGTGGGATGTAAATTACATCCCCTGCAACCACCACCAGGTTAACCAGGAATATGAAATTACAGGCATTAACATTATACTGGTATTTTTTTCGTTCTGAAGGAATTAAAAAGGTTACAATTTCAATTAAACAAATTTTTATTGCTTTATAACCTAATATTCAGAGTACAGAGGCATTCACATCCTTTCATATTTTTAATCTTTCTAATAATTCAAATCACAAAGATTCATGCAATGATTTTTTTCTGCATTAATCAGTGAAGTAAGGAGACAATAAAAACCTCTCATCTGTTTGTTTGCAAAGGAAATGATCAAAAAAGTCCATAGGCATAAAAAAATGCAAAGAATATGTACAAATAAATATATTGCTGAAACCATGTTCATAGCATTCAACTAATAAAAGAAAGAGAGAACATATATTTCATTACAAAATGAAAGTATAAATGAGCAAGACTCAAACAAGAATTGCCTTTCCCTGAATCTTCATTTTTGTAAAAAAATAAAATTTTACTTCTTTGATACTATAGTGTTTCATTTATCTTTGCGACTGACATTTCGTAGGTACTCGGGACCGCTCGTGTGTTTCCACTGCTAGGAGATGGGGAGACGTTTCCCCACCTCCTAGCGAGGAGACGTCTCCTCGCTGGAGAACTCAAACTTGGCGCTGCTATATCTACTAAATTGGAATGTTGCGGAGAGGTCAGAAGAGAGAGAAAGATGCCAGCGGTGAGCTACTGGGATGGGGGGCTTGACTTCGGACAACGAAGGTGTTAGCACATGGCAACACAGCACTCAGAGACTCGATGTATGCACAACGGAGGCCAGCGAGAGAATGAGCTCTCGATGGGGAGGCTCCACCTACTTCATTCCTATTGGTTCCCATAAGATCACGTGCTGGAAATCACTCTTCTTCACTCTCTTTTTCTCAGTCACAAAGATACATGAAACAGGGTATAGTTGAAATGGCATTGAGTTTCCTATTGTAACTCATAATCCAAGGATGTGTTGATGAATTTATTGAATCTAACACCTATCTCTTTTGTTTAGTATAATCCATATGATGAAATGCAGTTTTAGATACCTTTCAAAATCATGTTTGATTACATATACAAAACCGATGGAACATTAGAATACATTTTTTTAAGAAAGCTAATTTAAAATGAGAACAAAAACTGTAACTCAATCAAACTATTTTGCAATAACCTTATTCACAAATAGGAGGAATAAACACATTGCCAAAAATCGAATATTAAGAAAAAACAAAATTAAACACATGGTATTTCACTATAGGTAGACTTTTCATATATAATCACAAATTATGATAAAAAAAAATACAAATTATGATAACAAGATCTGAAATAATACTCCACAGCATTCATCCTCAGTTAAAATGTCAAATGAGAAATAAAAGTTGAAGGATGTTACATATTGTTAAAGGTTTTATTATGAACGAATGTCACTCAGCAGGCAGACATAACGCTTTGATAAATGGAATCCAACTAAAACTGGTTTTTACTTATAAGTGAAAAATTCTTTTAACAGCATATTAGTGAAATGAGTAAAAGTTTCAAAATAAGAATTTAAACAGATTACAATGAATTACCTCTGCAATTTTCTGAAGAATCACATCTAAAGGGATGAAAAACTATTTAATGGAATTACAATCAGCTTTGAAAACAAAAATGAAACCCACATCAATAACTTAAGCAATCCTTTATCACTAGTAATTCCACTTTATAGATGACGAATTTTGGAATAAAATTTGAATTAAATTATACACTTTTACTGTTTATATATTTATAAAATAGAAATGCATCTTTCAAACTGAAAAACACACTAATTTTTTTAAATGAGAAACATTTAAATTACAACTTCTTTCATATTTGCTATTAATTAGAATATTATTACTCCTCATGTCTTTTGAGATCATTTCACAGTAAGTGTAAAAATATATACTGTGAATCTCAAGAACTATGCAATTTTTAAAAAAGGACAAAATAATTACTATTCTCATTAATATGACTAAAAATTTGCAAATGGTTTTCCTTGAATGTTTCACCAAGTGTCAGGAAAATATTTCTCGTCATTGTTTCTGTAACACAATTATGATTACATGCCTGATAAATAACAGACTTAAATAAACTATATTTTCCACAACCTGGAAATCATAATTACCAAAGAAATAAGATACTTAGATATTTTACAATTTTAATGAATAAATAGGCACTGTACATATATTATGCCACAACTCCAGTTTCAACTGTTACAAACTCAGGAATGATAAAATTAAATAAAATGTTATTGAATCAAAATAATAAAGATCAATCTGCCATTCAAGTGGTCTACAAATATAAATAACTTAATCAACTTGAGTGAATACCTAAGCATATAAAATTTTAATGACCAGAAATAGAACTAGTACTTGACCTTCCACACTCTCACAGCATTTAGCAATAATCTAAAAATATTCATGCCAAATAAATCAAATGTCAGTATTGCATATATATAAAAAAGCCTTTCAACATATCATTTTGATCAATTTTGTTTAAATGGACAGTTTTAAACTTTGTACAAGGTAAATCGGGGATTTATCAAAAATTAAAAGATGAAGCATGATGCAAGACTTCTGCAATTTTTAATACATTATACAACAACTAACTGGAAGCTAAATAACCATTGATTACGTGAATGATTACATAGCATCAAAATGAAATCTATGAGCTTCCTGTAGTTTTTCTTTACGATCTTCTCTCCTTTCTTTCCAATACAACGCAGCGATAAGCCCTGCTATTAGGGCACATGTTCCAACTAATGCAGCAGCCGTAAGCAATACAAGGCGAGAAGGGGTGACAAAGAGGCGAGCTCTCCATTTTGATGGCTGTCCCCTTGGCCATGGAACCACAACAACTTGTGAATTTGGGATAATTTGAGTCCAAGTGCGTCGCCGTCCTTCTGCCTCGGGCCATGAGACTCCAACTGTAAGTGCATCAACAAAGTTGGGAGTCCGTCCAAGACCAAATATGCAATATGGAAGTTGCAGCGCAAAGTGTGCACTTTGAGATAGTTGCGCCGCGGTTGATTCTTGTACATCACCTTCTTGGGTAGTGGTATGGTATGATACGCTAGGCCCAGGAAGATTTGCACCATATCGTGATCTGGGGCCATGCTCACCCCAGCCACCACCTCTTTCAATGCAACCACCATCTTTACTCCCTACCTGACATTCTCCAGCTAACACTGTAACTTTAACAAAATTAGCATCGTAGTCAAGATCATTTTTAAAAGCAGCCATTTCAAAGTGATTTTTATTTCCACCAACTGACGGCTGATGAACTATAATCACATCCAAGACCCCATTCTGATAAAAGTCAAAAAATGTTCCCAGAACACTGCGATTATATGGGGGAAAAGCATTCCATCGAACCGCAAATTTTCTTCCAAAAGCACAACCATCACAAGGAATGTTCTCCAGAAGAAAACTCTTGGGATTCTTATCACCAGAAATCAATGTGGCCAATAGATCAGGGTAGCCATCCAAATTGAAATCTCCACCTCTCACAGTTATCGTATCAGTATACTTTTGTCCACTGGGCACAACAAAACCCCAAACATTTTTATCGCTACCCTGGAAATCAATGGCCAAATTATGCCACCGTCCTTCAGAGTACACAAAAATTGTACTGTTCAAACATTTTGAGTCAAAGCATACGGGTAGAACATGATCCATTTTACCCTTAAGTTCCACATCTAAGAATAATGACTGACCAACTTGATTTACATGCACTTCAGAAGGAAAAGGAATGGTGGTGTTGAACTCAAGTTTACCTTCCTCATTCCCAAGCCAAATTTCAAAATTTTTTTCAGTTGTCACAAATAAGTCAGAAGAGAAGTCTCCATTGAGATCTAAAAAAGCATGAGAATGTGGACGCCGTAATTTTGGCGATGATTCATTGTCAGTAGACATTGGGATAGCTTGCGGAGTTGTTCTATTTGTATTGAAAACCCAAAAGCTTCTGCTATCGTTTACATCCATACCGAATAGATCGGCTATCATATCCTGATTGTAATCTAAAACAAGAGGTTGTCCCTTCATTTTCATAATAGGATCATCTTCCTTCGAACAGTTGATATGATTCATTCCTCCCCATAAAACATGCACAAGTGTAACAGATGTATCTGGGCGTTTCAGACTTGTAATTAGAATATCCATATTACCATCACCATCGAAATCGCCAGGTACGACACTCGTCAAGTGTAAAGATTTAAATTCACATGAGTAATTTGATGGCCTTAAAAGTGGTTCTTGATTACTTCCTAAAAATACCTCCACAGCTTTCGAGTCCTTTTGAATTACAAACATGTCTGTAAGTTTGTCTGAATTAAAATCACCAAAAGCAGCAGGCATTTTGTCAACGACATTACCAAATACCAAGTTAGTAATATCGTTGGCTTCACAAAACATGAAACCTTGTGAAATAAATAAAACGATGCAAAACATGAGCTTGCAGAAAGTGAAATTCCCAAACTTTCTGGCAATGTTCGAATTTAATGTATTTCTCTCCTGGGATGTCTTTTTCTTTGTAGAAGTTAGTCTTCCAATACTGAGTCCGCCCTGCCGATAAACAGTATTAATTAAATACCGAAAACAATTAATTTTAATGTTTATTCAGGTGAGGATTACAATCAACGACATATGCTTTCGCTTGAATTTTAGAATATCTAGCGAACTATAATCACTATATATCGTTAGTAAATTTCCCTATGCACAAACTTATTCTTTATGGAGCGAACCAATTTTTAAATAAATGACCCTTGCCACACTAATCAAAAACCGACTCACCAGTATATATATTCCTTTAGGCGTCATTATCGACGCACAATCATCGTCTGACCATAAAACTGCAAAAGGTGAAGTTACTGGCATGATATAGGGCAAGCACTGCAATTCCTCCACATCCATATTAAACAGTATTTAAAATTACATTAGAAGAAATACACTCGATCCCACATATGCATTAAACTGGTATCTAACAAACGAAAACGACTTGGTGTGCGCAAGATATAATTTTAGTTCGCATATCCGTAGGTGGCGACGTAACCATCTTACAGGCCTAGTTCACAGCGGCTTAGCAAAAAATGTATACGAATAGTGAAGGAATGTTGCCATTAGAAAATCGGAATAAAAGAAGACCAAAAAAATGGGAAACGAAATGTTCCCTCTGTGTTATACGTCCATATTAGAATAAAAAGCTAAATTTTACTTTGATCTAGAAGTAATAGTGTCATAATGTTGGCTGGTTGGTGCAACAGCCACTCCATTCTGCTGATGTAACGCCACAGTACAGGCAAGGTTGCTTATAAGATTTTGCAGAACCACCTTCTCACGGCCAAAAAAGAAAGTCCCTTCCCTGATGAATAGCATTCCAAGGCAGAGCACAGACCGTAGGGGGTACAACAAAATGCATTTTATGGCATGCTAACATATGGCCTAACCTTGTTATTACTTTTCATTTTCAATGGAAGCCACCATGTGCCATCGACTGTTGAGTCTTTCGCGGTTTGTTTATATCACTCGCGCTAAAGACAGTATAATATTAGATTAATTACAAAAATTGTATGTTTATATTCCTATATCTTTAAATATATCACAATACCAAAAAACAATATTATAACTTTTTATTATATCTTAGATAGTGGGCCTCTGAGGCCCCTCCTTGATACTGCAAGGGAGTGAGAATAGCTTGGTATTCCTAGGGTTAATAATAATTAAATGGAGACTAACATCATTCTATAGCAATGTATATGCAGCTTTGATAATATATTTGACATTTCAAGTAACTGTCAACAAATGTAAGCTCATTTTCAAAATTAAAGTTAATAAAAAAATACCTACACACTTGTAATCCCAGAAGAAGAATTAATTATTTATAAAGTATTGATAGAGAAATTTTCAGACTTGAAATGAAGACAAAAATTAAAAACAAAAATAACTTTATGATTTTTTAGGTACTTGGGGATTAACTGTCATTAATCCCCAAGTACCTTTTTTACATAGTTGGAGGGCCCAAAATCTTAGTTACACTCCTGGCCAACATAAAATTTGGAGTAAGATGGCACTAAGGGGTATCACATAAATTACATCAACTGCTTCATTAAGTGTTTCCAAGCCATTCAAATTCACAGTTTCATTAAACTCTTCAAGTCCTTTTTCCACATGAACCTCAACTCATTTTCATCCTTCAAACAGATTAGGTTTGCTCCTAAGCATCAGGCTGCTGGCATGACACAATTTTTTCATGAAGAAAAATAGCAAATACAAAATGAAAAGACACTGAAGAGGATTGCTTAGGTACAAAAGGCGCTTAGGGAAGTAAAGAAACTATCTCCAAAGAAAAATTTTAGTGAGGATATTGAAAACCATTCTGAATGCAACAGTATGAATGAAGACAGAGATGAAGATAATAAATTTTTCACAGCATGTGATTGTCACCAGCTCTTTGAGAATTGACCAAAATGTGACTGGGTGGGTCATATGCCATCCCTGGATGCAAGATGCAGGGCTTACTGCATAAGCAAGCTAGGCAATTGCCTAGGGCACCATAAGGTTGCATTGTAATATATATTTGTCATTTTTTAGGGAAGGTTTAATAAAAATAAAGGAAATAAATTGTGTTGAGACGCAAAAAAGTTCAATATTTAGAGTGATTGCTGCTATTCCTCGTTTTTTTATTATTAAATTTTATTTCTAATTTTGATGCTTTCCTGTTTTTATTTTTTAATTGTGCACTTGTCAGTCATATGTTTGTATTATTGCAACTATAAGCTGTTGTGCTCAGGAGGCCTTGACTTTTGCGTTGGAGTGTGTCAGAAGTAGATACAAAACTGTTAATTTCTTTCCTTTATTTAATCTTCCTTTTATTTTTTCCTCCCTCTACCTTTGTATGACACTATTTATTAAATTATAGCATAGGAGTTGATTCCTTTCTTTATATTATCTTCCCCATAGTCTCCACTTATTATAAATATTTTCTTTATTATTTGATAATGCACATCTTTAAATTTTATTGTTACATTCAGGATCCGTGAATTTTCATTTTTTTTAAGGATACCATTTCTCCTACCTAGGATGCTAAAATATACCTTGAGGTGGCCCTGGGAAGTGGAGTTCACTGTTGGCAAATAAATAAAGAAAATTGTAGCTAAATATACCTAAAATTTGTCCAGTAACACTTACTTCTTCATGACTTAATAATTACATCATGTACTTTGACTATTAGCTTTGTTTGGGTGTCATTTTTATGCGAGGCATCTAACTGCTCTAAATTGATGGAATAATAGGAAACTATGCAGAATGGCATAAGCTGTAATTTTGGGAATAACTTTGAAACAGAAAAAATTCTGCTATGACCGGGAATCGAACCCGGGTATTCCACTTGCTGGGCGGATACTCTACCAATGAACTGGACCCAACTAAGGAAAACACCAGCGTTCAGAAACAGGAAAGATTATCTGCTAAGGTAGTTCAGTGGTAGAATATCCGCCCGGCAAGTGGAAGACCCGGGTCCGATTCCTGGTCATAGCAGAATTTTTTGTTTCAAAGTTATTCCCATCTAACTGCTCTGTTGGGGAAGATCCCAGTTAGTCATCTTTATTAATTTTTTTCTGATAACATTCATAGAACTTAAAAATATAATCGATTCTTTATTTCATACAGCAGATGACAACAAACCCTTATATGTTTGTTGTTGAGCTTTTTCTCAAATGAAAATTTTCCTTTTAGTGTAGCTTCTGCACCCCATTTACCTAATATTTCATGTTCCAAAGTGAACAACTAATTCACTAGATAACAATAAAATGAGATAACTAGAGATCAAATATAGAGGGTTATTGTAAAGCTCATGTGCTCTAAGGTGGCAGGCAGAGACATGTGAGGGGGGAATGGAATGAATGGGAAGGAGAAGCTTTAAGGGGGAGCTGATATCAGAGCACATGCGAAGTAGAAGAATTTTGGTTCAGACAAGTCCATCAGACTTAGTGTACCTCCCTTCCTTCTTCCCCTCCAGATTTTAAGTTTGCGCAGCTAAAGCTCACACCTAAACACCACCTCCTCTAAAAGCAGTCCCACCTCGAGTATGGATTTGTCCTACTGTAAAGGTGCCTACAGCACGCTGCCATGTTATAGCATTTTAGGTATACCAATTGGTTGCTAAATCATAATACTGTAAGGTGGGTTAAAGATCTTCAAGCTTCCAAAGAGGCTAGTCTTCTGCATTATAGTCATAGGCAGATTATAAGCCTACAAACAATTTTAAATATTCTAGTCATTTAAAATAAATGTAAGATTATTTATTAAAAAAACAAAGTTACTGTAAGAGAGGAAGCTTTTTTCATAGTTGAAAAGCTAAGATTAAAATAATATAAACAATGATGAATACATAATATGGTCTACTTTAAAAATTTGAAATGGATAAAACTAAATTAATGAAGTAATGTACTATCTCATATAGAAGCTCCAAAAGTGGTTTAATAATACTAAGATACGACTGAATGTAATTTTTATTTATAAATTATTTAAACAGGCGACGAAAAAAAACTTTTTCGACTAAGACTCTTCGTTAGCTTATCAAAAAATGCATTTCGATAATTTATTTGCGTCCTAATTTTAAAGTGGGGACATTACATATAAGAATTCACAAAACTTGCTTATCATTGCACTGCTCAAACACACGAAAAGTTCTACAATCTCTTCCATTTTGGATATTCACTTTTTTATCATTTGTTGAGTGATTTGTATGTCTCTCCTTTTTTCTTTTGAGAATCCATTTTTACCGCTGCAGTAGATTCATGTTTTCTCCTGTACTTTTTATCTATGCCTTTGGCTGCATTCCTTTGTTGAAGCTTCGAATCACTTTCTCGTCCCAAATCGCGTTTTACTTTATCTAACTTTATTTCTAATTTCTGCTCTTTAAGCTTATTAGAGTTAACAGCACTTTTAATTGTATTCTGCAAAAATTTCTTGTTTGTTCCTGGCAAAGGACATCGTTTCCAACCAGTTGGACCACAAACATTTGATCTAGCTAGTCCACGTTCGGCTTCGAGGAGCAACTCAGCTTCAGCAAGTCTAGAATTAACATTACAAGCTTTCGCTAGATTACAAAATATTTATTGTACATCTGATAAAATTATGAATCCAAAATAATTGGTAAGAGCTACACTACATATGTTATTCTTACGTGTATTACTCAATCATTTATCGAATTATACCTATAATACATAGTTACAAAATATCGTTCAGTTGAAACCTTTTTTCGCAAACTACCCTCATTTACAATGTAAACTATATGTAAGGGTAAATAATAATATTCGATGGGGCAACAGCAATACATTACCATGATTCGATGATATTGTCATTGGTTATAACAAACTGATATAAGGAAAAGTGTTATCATTTACCAACCTGTCAAGTTCCGAATCTTCTTTCATTGTGTAACTGTGTAAAAAAATTGTTCTATTAATTTAAGGATAAACGAATCTTAAATGCATTAATAAAAGTTTATACATCCAAAAACCATCTCATAAATCCTTCTTCATAATTATTTCTTCCACAAGGAAATTCTACACATCTCGCGACATGTTTTTCAACTATCTTCTATCGTCCATTTAAGTTAACATGATTAGATACAGGTGGCGTACCACATGCGAGATATCGATAGTTGGCAGATTTGTGGAGAATAGCCTCAGGACTTTTTTGCTCGTAAAAATGTATAATAAAAAATAACATATATTAAATATATCATAAGATGTAATAAAACCTGATATTATCAAGACAGGATATGTGGAAATCTAGCCAATTTACGTTAAATTTTCTCTCTACAATCAATGATTAATTAAAATACATTAAATTCGTGCATTGAAATCTTGTAAATAAAAACAAACTATTGGAGTATAATTTCGCTGAGTCGAAAATACTACGTAATTATGTTGAACACACAGACCGTCCGTAATCTTCTGTAACCCAACTTATCACAAGCAATTTAAAGTACGAGTTTCTGAGATGAATCGATTTTTGTGTAATTCATGAATCAAGGGTCGAGTGAATAAAAGTAAGCCAATGCTTATGATTTCTATCATATCATATTCCCGTCGACCCTAAATTATTCTGCAATATTTTCCGGTTACCTTTGGGCTGGTCACCACATGACACACACTAACTCAATGAGCTTAATATATATATGAATGCATATTTCATTCATAAAATTTTCAACAATTGTCAAGATAAAAAAAGTTAGCTAAAATTTATTTCTATAACTCCCACCAATATCAATTCATCCATTTTACGATAAGCAATGACGGATGGATTCTATATCATACCATTTCTTTTACTGTGACACGTCTGAGTGATCTCTCGTTGTCAAACTGCGTTCCTGCATTCCGTATCGTTCATTTTTTATATTATGTAAAATACGTTCATTTAATTTTTTCAATACTTGCTGTTTAAGTATCGATACATCGAAGGTTTAAATTAGCTAGTTTCGATTGTATAGATAGATAAGTGACAGTGCAAAGAGTATATGTACACAAAAGCTGTTCTAACTTGAAACTCGAACAATGACCGATAAAGCAATGCTGTCATCATTGGTGAAAGAACATTATTCAAAACAAGCAGCTCGTAAGGAAGTTCAAGGTAATACATTTTACATAAACTTTGGGGCAATTATATTTTTGTTATTCATGAACTATTTTTTATAGAACAGAAAAGGAAGGAGGCTGTTGAAGCTGCCAATAATTTGACACAAGCTCTCGTAGACCATTTAAATGTTGGGTAAGAGTTGAATTTATAATTTTATGAGTACATGGATTCCCAATTTTAAATATTGATTGTGCCCTTCTGCTTCAGCGTTGCACAAGCGTACTTAAACCAGAAACGGCTGGATACCGAAGCAAAACATTTGCATCACAATGCCACTAATTTTGCAAAACAGACTCAACAATGGTTGCAACTGGTCGAGAGCTTTAGTGGGGCTTTGAAAGAACTTGGCGATGTTGAAAATTGGGCAAAAAGTATTGAAACGGACATGAGAACGGTTTCGAGTGCCCTGGAATACGCTTATAAGGGTAAATATCATAATCAAAATTTTCACGTTTATTATGAATCCTATTTCTTGGCTGGCAAGTTACCATGAATGTATCTTATATCAAAAAGAAATTACATTGACTAAATAAAATAGTACGCTGTGTACACAATATTTAAAGGCTTTCTGCCGTGGAGATTACAGTTTCACTTGCGTCAATCATTTTACTCGAATATATGATTAATAGTCATTAAATTGTTCTATCTAAATTAATTGTTATTCTTTTTAGTTACACAGGAGACAGCATAAATTATCTATTGCAACGCAATGTGGACACCTTTAAACATGTAATTTTGTGTATTATACTTGTTGGATTACTGAATCTTTGTCAGAAGAATAAATCAAATGATTATGCAGTTATTTAACCATCCTAAATACATTTTAAATTGTATTTTTTCTTACAATTATGTACCACTTTCTATGAATTCTGAATAATAAATTATCTTTTTGCCATAGCTTTTCAAATCAGTTGGGAACTCAAGGTGGTATATTTTGATTAAAACTTCTAATCAAACCATGTTTGTCTTGTATATTACTATATTGAAAAATAAAATTTCTAGTTGCTCTATGAAAAACAGAATCTGGAAATATATTAACTTAAAAATTAAATTCAAGAATTAAAGGGCAAGAACATTAGTTTCATTAAATTAATATAATTTTTTATTGAATACAATTAATACATTCTATCACCTATGCTTGAATATCTTTAAACAAGTGTAATTAAAAATTACAACAAAGCACTGTAGAGGCTGTTTGGCAAGGTTGGGATGTAAGAAAGAAAAGTCAAATTGATTTAATGATTTATTTTGGTACTGAAAAATAAGGAAGACTAGAAAGTTCATATACCAGACTCACAATAAGACAACAAATTTTGAATTTTCCTGACCGAAATATTGAGCATATTTTTTAAAAATGCATCACAATCTTCATTTGTGATATTGCAAGTAACCTCTTCCTTGTTACATTGCAGTTGTAACCACTAATGCAAACAACAATAACTTTGATCACATTGATAAATTTTAAGAGGTCAATGGATGCTAATGGCTATATTGCCCATAAGAATACAGCATACCTGTCATTAAGAAAATGCAAGTCTAGCATTTTAAAATGCTATAAAGTATGTAAACTACACTAAATCTTGCATACTTGAGGTACCAAATTACAATTGGATTATATAAAAATATATCTCTACAATCAAATAACTACACAAGACAATAACATAATTTTAAATATTAGCAATTATAATCACAATATATATTGTTTCTTGTGATGCAACTAAATTCATGCTTGTTACCTACCTAGATTCTTTAAGTAAAAAATAAAAGTATTTTGTTTAATAGAGAAGATATCATTTCAAGCATATAATAATAAAACTCCATAAAGGACATGCATAGCAATTATTTGTCTCAACCAATAATCTGAAGTAGAAGCTTGCCATTCCCTATTCCTATAGTGTTTGCACATTGTTCTTTAATTTTTTACGCCATCACAAATAAAATTGAAGAGGCACAAAGTAAAAATTGTAATTTCAAGAACATAAAATTATATAGTCTCAAAAATTTTCGTTTCATTTTAAAAAAAATGACTGATCATTGGAAAATGCTATAGCGCAATAGACATTTTGATGTCAAGCCCTTCAATACTTACCAAGAGCTCATTCTTATCCAAACGAATTTCAAGTTCTTCTCATCCCTGAAAAAATGTAACTGCTGGTTCAATAAGGTTCAACTTAGAAGTCGTGAATACGCATAACATTTTTTTCACCACTGGAACATTAGGGATAGCAGCTGCATTTATAACTTAAAAGAAAAAAGTTAGAAATGAGAGAGGCACATGAGAATATATATCTAATTTTTTGGTCTTTAAAAAGCACATCAAAGTCAGGTGGCATGGTTTTGCTCCCAAATCAGTGAACTTAGTCCCAGAAAATTTTGAATCAGTTAAACTTGGCCAAGATAATTTCATTTGTAATGTTAACTTGCCTTTATAGTATATTCAAGAACTTGGTAATATCTTATTCCCCTAAAATTTTCCTTTCTTGCAGACATAGCATATTGAATACATTTGCTATTCAAATAATGTGTGTCTACTCCAAGAGCTTAGCATTGGTAATAATCATTTAAGGTATTTAAGACCTCTTTATTGCAAAAATAAAAATTCAATCCTAATTTTGTTATACTTAAGAAATTTTATTAATTCTAGGCATAAAGGTACTATTCATAAAATCTTGTCACATGTACGCTAAAATTTACATTAAAACAGCAAATATATTTCAAGTGATGTCCAAGGACAATAGTTTACAAAGTAACCAAATTTACTAATTTCACCGCTAGTGCAAAACCATCTCTATCATTCTATAATTTCTTTCTAGACTACAAAGACCCATGTTTAGAGCAATGACAATTCTAAATGTATGTCGAGCCTTATAAAAACACTAAGCCTTCTTTGTAAACTTTCTTGCCATTTATATAATTCTCTCTCTCTCCCATTAACAAAAACTGTGTGCATCACAAAGTACTAGTACTACTGACCATAGTTTGTTTTTATGTAAAATCTACTGCTTTTGTCAAATGCAATTGACACGCCGAAAAATTGCACTAAAAAGTCTTGGACACAAAGTCCAACCCAAACTATTTATCAAAATATATTCCAATATCAAATTTTCTAAAAGGAATCTTTGGTTGGTCAAAAAGGAATTGCAATGTGTAAGTCATAATTTTATGAATTACATTTTCACTAACCCTTACTTTAAATTCTACGGTAGGCTGACTTCCAGGCACCAATACCCTGATCAAATAGTAATTGTGAAGTGGTGAAAAAGACGGTGCCAGCAAATCTGCTGACTTAGGATTACATTGTCTGGTTTCAGGTAGTATTAGCAAAGAGATCGGGACTTAATTTAAATTATCATTAAGGAGACTTAAAACTAGAGCAGGGCCAATAATTGTTAAGATTACCGAATATGATAAAGTGCCGAGAGTTAAGATGGGAAATAAGTGATAAGATCATATATCTTTAATTGAGAATATGATAATTCAAGTAAAATAAATACTAAAAATTGAAGTGAAATGCAAGTTAATGAGTGAATATTTTAAGGAGCAATGATGACATACATGTGGAAATTTATATGGCATTATCCGGCTAAATACTCTGAATTACATTAATTTACCAAAATTCCATATATAAAATTTGGGAGAGTGCAGGTACACGCTTTATCAAGACATTTCAGCCATTTTTACTAATCCTCACCAGCTTAAGAATTCCACATGTTTTATTGCAACAATATGTCAGTTTATAATATGCTTAAGCACTTAGTGAATGACAAGGAATACTACATAAAATGAAATCATTACCGACGATACAATGCCGGAATAGAAATCCATATTTTTTCAGAGTGATAGTCACAAATACTTCAAATGAAACATTATCACATCTATCCCCGGTGATATGAGGCTCTAAGAACAAACAAAAACTATACCGTTTAAGTCACAAAAAGCCACAATGGCTCATACTTGAAAAAAATAAAGGAAAATTCGAGCCACCGAGGTAAATATGCATACTTGCATAAGAGAAAAATCAAATTTTTTTACTAAAAACTTTCCACACAAAATGAACAGTTCTCTTTATTAATTAAATTCCACACGACGCGACGACGGCAACTTGACGCGCGGCATTTCTCTCTCTCCCGTTCGAACCGGATCACGGTGTACATGTGCACGGTCCTTCCGAGACAAGCGGGCGCCGATACGCGAAGGGGCAGCGAGACGGGCAAAAGCGCGCTCCGCGGCTCCACCCGGCGCGTTTCAAATCTCCGGACTAGTACGGCGCGTAGCGTAGGGCGGGCGTGGGCCCACTGCGGGCCACCGACCTCCCAGTATCGAACGAGTCGCGGCTAAAATCCTCGCGCGGAGCGCCGTAACGACCCGCGGATGACTGAGCCGCCGGGCCACCGAACACGCCGAAATCCGAGCCACCGGGGCGATCGAAATAGGCGTCCCTCGATGAAGCGGGAGTGCTGCCGATCGAGGGGAGGGGAGCCCGCGGACCGGGAGGGGGAGGCGGTGGGGGACCGTGGGGTCCGGGTGGGGGAGGCGGCGGCAAGAAGTCGCGGCCCCTCGGTCCGGAGGGACCCTGGTCGCGAGGGGGGTAGTCACCCGGCCCAGGGGGCATTGGAGGAAAACGACGCTCGAAGATGTCCCGAGAGTCGTCGGAGCCGCGGACAAAGTATCCGCCGTAGTAATTTTGGCCAAACCTTGCGATCATCCGGTCACGCATGAAGGGCGGAGGTGGAGGTGGCGGATAAGGTGGCTCGCCGCGCCCGAACATACGACCCTGGAATCCATTACGATCGGGACCCATGTGAGAGAATCCAGAACCACGAGGGCACTCCTTGGACCAGTGCCCACCCCGGCCGCATCTGTAGCATTGCTCGGGGTCACCCATTCCCGGACGATGTCTCACTTTACTGGTGGATACTTGCACCTTTATCGGCTGGCCATCGAGTACGTGGCCGTTCAGCTCTTTAATGGCATCATTTATATTGTCGCACGAGCGAAGGTGCACGAAACCGTAGTTGCGAACGACATCGCACTCTACCACGGTACCAAATTTAGAAAATAGCTGCCGCAACTCTTCGGCCTTGACTTTATCTGTCAAATTTCCAACAAAAATTTTGGTGGTTGGCGTGTGCGGTCCTTTACGGCTGGTGGCAGCTTCCACTTTCATTAGCTGCCCTTTCACCAAATAGCCACACAAATTTTGAATAGCATCACGCCCTGCCTCCTGACTTTCCATGTGCACAAACCCAAAATTTTTAACAATATCACATTCCACCACCTTCCCATACTTCTCAAATAAAGGTCTGATATCGTCAGAAGTTGTACTGTCAGTTAGATTCCCAACAAATATCTTGAAAGTGCCCACGCTATTAGCTCCCGGCATTTTGGAATCTTTGTCCAGTTTGGTAACTTTACCAGATTACTTAAGGCAAGTTGAAATAAAGGATCAATTTTGTCCCTTTATGAGCCCTCAGCAAAGGTTGTCCGATATTACTGAGTACACCGTACCTTGTATGCACCTGCCAATTGAAGAAAGAAAAGTAAAGGTGAACAAAATATTGCACACTGAATGGTTGTTACTTCAATAGTTAAATGAGAAAACATTAACACAGTGATTTCATTTGAGATATATAGTAAAATGTCTTTAATAAAAATATCTGATAAGCAAAACTAAACATGCGAAAATGAAAAGTGCAATTATATTGACATATATAGCAAAATTATTAATTTGGACTAAATTATTTAATATGTAATCATATTATTTTGATTTCCAAGGTTGGTTTTTAACATGAAACACAAATGAAGTCACCAATAATCTTTAGGAATGTAACATTCTTACAACAATATGAAGAAAGCCCTCGATTTCAACATTATTATCAACATGTAGCAACCATTCAGATGATATGTATTTCATTAAAACTTACAAAGAAGTAGTGACATTAAAACAACAATTAATGAGATTTACTACATTGTATAAGGCCACAGCAAAACTAAATGAAAAATTAACACTGAAGTTGGACTTAAGTGTATACAAGCAAGAATTAAGAGTAGAGTAATACAAAATA
The DNA here is from genome assembly GCA_028673005.1 of Tanypteryx hageni. Classification (NCBI taxonomy): domain Eukaryota; kingdom Metazoa; phylum Arthropoda; class Insecta; order Odonata; family Petaluridae; genus Tanypteryx; species Tanypteryx hageni. Next base: position 67,502,541 of record CM054113.1, read on the forward strand.
GGAAAGCTTACTTGTAAAAGGTTAAATTATAAGCATTGTTGATTGGACAGTGTAGTCAGTAGGTTGCTGTGATATATTAAAATTATCTCAGCATATTGCTGTGGTTCATTCTCTCCAGAAAAAGGCTTTATTTAAAACGGTAACAGCACATATTTCAACAAGAAGAAAAGCCAAATAACCTATCAAATAATATAAGCCTAAATCAAATGCAATCGATTTAGTTTACATTTTTACAATGCGAGTTAACATTCAACTAAACCAACATAATTACCAACAATGTTAAAACATTAACATTAAAAACATTCCATGAGCCATTTCATTACAAAAGCTTCATATTAATAGAAAACCAACAGACTAAATGGGTGAAATAATTCCAAAATGCAGTATTAATTTGCTTGATCACTGCAAATACACCTCTATCATAGATTTCTGTAGATAACTAAGCATCTCTATCTCATCCACTTAAAACTCATTAGGATAAAATGCCTAAAACTGATTATAACCTAGGAATAATAACACAGAACTAAAGCAGCAAGTGAGCAATTTCTATGATATATTACTACATAGCACCACTTACCGCCCACAAGTTTGGTTAAAGACAGACAAATATGCACTGATATGTAAAACTACTTTCTGAAATCAATAAAAGCTGTGGTCAGAATGGATTTGCGAATAAAAACTAAAATACAAACAGTAGAACAAACAAAAATTTCAACCAAAAACGTATGCGCAAGGGCCTTAAATTCACAAAATACCAATCATAATTCGAAATTGCGTCACCGTAAAGGTGTACTTTATCACAACAAACGTCAGCTACATACGTTTGATTCTTAAAGATCAACTGGCTCATGGATAAATTTTTTAATAAACCAGAACCGATATAATTTTAGTTCCAAGTCGACGAGCTTGCATGATAATATGGAACAGAAACATTAAAATCACGAGTTAATTTCATCCCAACTTCATAATCAACAAATAACTTGACTCAATTTCATAACATTAATTTATGAAAACTTTGCTTGCTTGTATATTACGAGTTTAGCCGGCATTATCCTTTTGAAGTTTAATGTATAAAGAATAAATATTAACTAATTAATATTTCAAGAACTTGGGCAAAGATAAAAAACCAGAAATACGTAGTCGCTATAAAAGCCAAATACCGAGATAAAGCGACCACTGCCGTTCACGTAACTGATATTTTTGATATCAGCCATATCACGAGGTCTTTGTGCAACAATTGCCCGATTACAAGAATCATCTAGAACATTACCCTACAATGAAAGCTGTTAAAGGGCCTATTAATCAATAATGAACATATATTAGCTTGAAAAAAAACCGGCTCACACGAGTAACCTTATATAATTTCAAAAATAAAATGGATCCATTTCACAAATTAGGCACCATTACTGGAAATTTATTCAAGCATCCACTAACTCGAACGAACCGATATTTAAGGCGTGAAATAATAAAATCCGATTATTTAATAGTGAAGTATATCACAAAAGTTAACGTTTTACAAAAACTGCAAGCGACCTCGAATGTTACACATCATTTTAACATGTCCGGCAGCCAACGTATGCACATCACAAACGTAGTACAATATGTAAAATACAATCGACGCATATTCGTACAACTCATAATATGATAAAAACTACTTAAAAATGTAAATCATCACCTTACTATTTAGGCCTCGACACCAAGTTAACGAACGTTCTTACTTTTCGTTTCCCTTGGCACTCCCAACATACTCCGTTGATGCTTCATTCACTTGTTTCCTAATTCCTTCACCTCCTTAAATTAACACTAACAAACCCATTAATATTTGAAAGATTGAGCTCTAAAACTTTCAATTATTATGAATATATAATAAATGATAAAATTAATAATTTACCTTCTAAATAAATCAGGAAATTGTTGATACAACAGGATGAAACGGCGTTTATCTTAGTTCAGAATTGAATCACTGATGGAGCTATATATGACGCAGTTATCTCATCCCACCCACGGAGTCGGCCATATTGGTCCAAGGTGGAAACTTGTATTATTATTCTTATGATTTCTCCTAAATAGTAGAGTCAATACCACGCTGATAAATAAATCATCTCTAAGTTATTTAGCGGAGATGTAGCTACAGTCCAATGTGAAACATCCGGTTTTAACATCGATAATTGGTAGAAACAGGTAAGGCAGTGCATTAGAATATATCGATAGTTGTGTTATTCGTAAGACCAAAGGCATATTTCCCTTTTTTTTCGTTGGATATGGTTATAACAATATTTATTTATTATTAAATAAATGTCGGTTCTCTGTAAATGGCCCATAAATTGGACGATTGAATATTATATGCAAAATATTTCAAGTTCATTGAATGACATGATCAGGATTTCCATTTTAGGAAAACCGTAAGTACGTGGACACTCTTGGTGTATACATTCTGCATTGAATGGACATTTTATCTTTTTTATAATATGAAATGGAGCCCTATAGAGTAAGTTTTTTAATGTGACTCCAACTTATTAGTCATCTTCGTGAATGTCAATTGGTTACCTTGAGTCATCTTATTTTATGTGGTTTTCCTGTTTTCGTTGTTTGTCAGTTTTTGAGACGGATATAGATTATTTCGATATCCTCATTATATTTAGCTATTGGATGGGCGTTTAAATTTTCGTTGAATTGAAAAGAATTTCTTTGCACTCATTAATTGTGTATATACATTAAGGCTTTTAAATTTAAAGATAGTTAAGATATTTTAAAATTATATTGGTTGAACACTATACAATTTTTTTGTGGTATAAATTTCTGATCTGCCATTTAATTATGTTGGAGAATCTGAAGATTTTGTTTTTGTGATAGCTTAGGCAAAGTGGACATCTGTTGCGATGCCATTTCTGCCACCACCTCCTCCACCCGGGCCTCCTCCGCCCCCATCATTCAGCTTAAATTCCAAAGAATCTTCGAAACCAAGTGGGGGAGATGGGCGTGATATGTTGTTGCAGTCAATACGTCAGGGCGCAAAGTTGAAGAAGGCAGTAACAAACGATCGAAGTTCACCGTTAGTTTCAGGTATTCCAAGTTCTAGTGAATATAAATTTTCTATTATGTTCTGTAAAGAGTTACTTCAAATTTGAAAATACACCAGAAAAGTGTTCAACTTGTTTTACAGTATTTTCAATGTTATGTATAAAAAACTAAGGGAGAAGTAACAGATTTTACGATTAAGTGTATGAAGTGAGGTGATACTAGTTAAATGGCTTGAAAACTTTTAATTGATTGTTAAATTACCAGTATTTATGTTGGGCCATTGTCATGTTTGATCAAATGTGAAAATTGATGAAATCATGCATCCTAGGTGTTGTTTTGAAACCAATAAAATGAAAAAATCATATATTAAGGTTTATTACAAGTATCTTCCTTGTTTTAAATCCGAAATTTATGCTTAGTTTGAATTCATTACATTATATTACCAGTTGATCAGATTCAAAATTTTATCTAATATTTTTTCAGCCAAAGGTGGCACCTCAGCTTCTTCAACATCCTCCAAGAATAATGCCAGTAGTGGGAACAATGAAATTAAAAGCAATGGAGTGCCAGCAGGAGGTCTGGGGGGCTTATTTGCTGGAGGAATGCCAAAGCTTAAACCCACTGGCCGAGGAATTGGTATGTTACTCATGCTTATAAATGTGGTGAAGTTGAGATGTTTTATACTTTTTGTGGCCTAGTTCCATCATACATATTTCAGTGTCTCAGTCATCCAGTGTTGTTGAGAATGAGGTTATAATTTATGTGTTAAATGAATATCCATTCTGGAACAATTTTCATTTTTTGTTATTTGTAAATTTTGTGGATGATAGCGGAAATGTTGGGTATCAATCAGCATGACTATGGTGACAATATCAGGCACATAAACACATCATTAGAAGTCTATACTTCAGGAGTTGCAGGTTCCAATCCTTGGATGAATATGGATCTCTTTGCTCACACCATTTAGAAGTTTTTGTTTTTGTCCATAAAGAGCTGTTCATCTAAAGAAAATTAAGAAATGTGAAATTGTATGAATTTCTGAAAGGGAGTGAGACATTTGTTCTCTGACATGTCATAAATATTAGCTCTATTGTTTTATCCCATGTTTATTTATGCTGGGAGAGATACTATTTTACTTATTTACATTGAAGAATTGGAGGCATTTACTTTCTTTGTTAGGTCTATAAGGAGCAAGTATGCCGAAAATATCCAGTTTGTACTGGTTTGTAGAGTAATATGATTAAACATTCATCAAAGTCTAGGTTTTTCTGCTATTTCCTTAATATGTTCTTATAATAACTATGTATATATGTTTTTCTGAGTTGAGTGGCCTAAATTGGCATTAGGGAAAGAGTAAAATTTGTGAAAGAATTAAAAGTCATGAAAAAATAAACTAATTGGGAAATGATAATGAAATTGGTGTATGAAAATTGGCTAAACCCAAGAAACTGAATAATATAGGAAGCCAATGAGAGGCTAATCTGCCTTAAAAGTTATTATAGAAGATGTTATTCTCATCGTCCTGTCAATGTGTGGTTTTTTGTTTAAAAATCTGCGACTCCTGCATATCAAATAAATTTTATAGGAATAATGTTTTTTCTTGTTTAATTTTGACAACTCTTAGCTAAACTCATTGAATCGTTTCTTGTCATTTTTGCATCCTATTAATTATTGTTTTCCTGGATGTAGGTGGAGGTAGTCCAGTTACAAGCACCAGTAGTAGCAGCTCTGATCAGATGAGTAATTCCATTCCACAGGTAATTAATAATTTTTTGTCATAAAATTTATTTATTCTATCTTTCTAGATTCTTGGAGGTTCATAGGTCGTAATTTATTGCCGATAAACCTTTTTTATTATTTGTTACTCTCTTGGATTAGTTTAACTGATTTTTTGTTTTCTGAATATGGATCATTGGGTAATTTAGTATTGTTAATTGCTGAGGAAATAACGATGTACATGCTCATGATTTCATTTTTGTTAGCTTGATGAAGTAGCTAGACTGACATGGTGCACATATTCTGAAAGCAAGCTTGCAGAAATTTATCTTTTATGAAATGTATCTCATTGGATGAAGGTACCTTGTCTGTAAATACAGCATAAGAATGATTTGGGTTTAACGAGTCACCTCTAGTAGGAGAAAGGGCCTTTGTTTTTGGTAGACTGTACCATGCAAAATCACTTTCTTGACACAAGTGGTGAAACTGGGTTTTTAGAAAAGGGCACAGAAATAATATGATTTGCTTAAGAAGGCAATAGTGCATAGGACATTTGTTTACTTTTAAATGTAAATATTGAACCTTGATTGCACAGCCTGTATTGCTCACCTAGTTATTACCTATAATAGCAATGCAATTTTGGATATGTAGATGATACCTTTGTGTCTTACAGTTGATAGAACAATGTTATTTTGTGTGTGCAGGAACTACATGGTGTTCTTATATGTATAAAATTTGTTTTACTTGGCAATTTATGCTGTTATATTTGTTCTTCCAAATAATCAGTATAAATAAATGCACTTAAATATTTTTCTGGCAATTTAAAAAAATCTTGGTGTATTTTACTAGCCTGCAAAAAGTTTGATAAAGTATTTTACATAAGAGACAATATTAATTTGATCAAAATATTTTCTTGTGCTGTTGTTGACGGGCGGCCCGAGGAATCTTAGTGCCCCTGGCGAGATAGCTCTCCAGTGCCTCCCTCCGTTAATGTTTTGTTGAGATATTTACAAATTACATGTTAATTTATTCATCACTCTCTAAACATTATTGATAATGAAAAATTAAAAGGAATTCATCAAGATTCCAGCGATATAAATTGGTATCCAATATATATATTCACTTGCAAGTAATGCATAGATAACTAATCAGGATAGAGCCCCAAAAACTTGGGCGCCCCGTGCAGCCGCCCGTCTCGCCTGTAGCTCAGGCCGGCTGTTGATGCAGGGATAGTACAGTTCAATGATTTCCATGCCATCCAGGGGGATGTGGTGGATAGATTGATGGTTGCAAAAGATTTGGCCTGTATTTACCCTAATTGTGCTACCTAAAATATGTTACCATCAAATTATAGCCCTCAGGAGGCATTCATGTTCTTCCTAAGTTGGCCATATAATGACAGTTGTAGTTCCAGTAGATATTGTTAATGAATTTGGATTGAACATAATATAGAGGGGGGCACAAAGGCAGTATCTTTGTTTGCTCCTTTAAAAATAAAATCAATATCAATCTGTTTCAAGGAATATTTTAATGCTTAATAATCCAGTTAATATAATTCACTTTGTTTTTTTTTTGTCTTTTCCATTGATTTTATCAACCATTTTTTATATTGATGTTCATAACTTTGGTTTAAAGTAGAATTTGTTTCATTTATTGGTATTTTCATTGAAAATAAAATTATAAAGTTGTATTTTTATGCACAAATTTGGCTGTGTTCAACTTGAAATTTGTTTTTGAAAATGCCTTTTCTTTAAACATGACAACTAATCTTGACATTGTAGATGATAGAGTGAATATTCCAATTTTATTATTTTTATTATTATTATTATTTTTTTTTTATTTTTTTTATTATTAGGGTAGTTATTCAGTTATTATTTTTAATTTGCCTCCATGGCAATAATCTTGTCAGTAAAATAGAAGCAAAGTGGTTGGAACTCATATTAGCAGTAATAATGAAAGATGAGTTTTCCTGACAAGTGTGCTGTGAAAGAACGCCAGAAATTTATCAGTAATGAGGTCAGGCTCAACTCGGTGGAATTTACTCATATTGAAATAAGAACTTTGTTATTTCTACAAATTTTTAATTTAAAAAATGACCGGTTTCACTATGATCGTAGCATCATCAGGATGATATATAGTAGTAGTAGTGAAACCGGTCGTTTTTAAATTAAAAATTTGTGGAAATAAAAAGTTCTTTTTTCAATATCCAGAAATTTAGTTTTATGGTGAGTTTTGACATTTCGGTACACTTGTTTCAAATAATGAAACTCATTTTCTACAAATTCATGTTATTTTAATTTATAAATTTTTTAAACAAGTTCATGTGTTGACATATTGGTACTGTAACTCATTTTTTTAATTAAAGTTTTAACTTATACTTGTTATAAAATGTCAGAAAGACTGCAAATCAAAAGTTATGCGGTTGAAGTTTTCTTATAAATATGTGAAGGCATCAGTACTAATTAGAAAATTAGAGTGTGTCACTGAGAAACTGAGCTTTCACTGAAAATTCTCTTTAAGTGTGTTCAAGAAGTAGGTCAGACTGACCACATTAGATTTCTACTCTGTTATTTGCATGTGCTTAGAGTATATGTCCATGCTTGAAATGAATTCCAATCTTGATTTGGCAATTTTTCTTCTTTTGATTCACTGTTGTTTTATGATAGCTACTATTTATAAATTTTTATATTCTGAAAGGATGATAAGGTTTTTTCTTAGCTTTGATGTTCATAAACGAAGAATTGTGTTTCTCATCTGGTGTCATTAATATGTTGACAGCAGTCAAGATGATAGTGCAGGGTTGTCATAGAATCTTCCTTATCGGTAAATTTATCACTCCTTGTGAATTAATTTTTGCAGCAGAGCATAGTCTTTTTTTGCAAAAAAAATTCTGGATACTTTTGACTATACTTGACATTTATTGCACAATTTTGTATCAAGACAATAGGTCTTGGGATTGTAATAAATAGCTAGTATTTTTTCTTAAAAGTATATTTACTGATCCTATGAAACTGCCCTAAAATGAAAAAAAGTGTACTCTGAAACAAAATGACCCACATTATATGTAATTTTTCGAAAATGCCATGAATGATGCCTCGTAATTGTATTTGAAATAATTATCTATATTCTGTATTACATAATAGTTCACAAGTTTACATCCATCCGTCACATTTATTTTAAACACTTTCAGTTGGAAATTATTGCTGATGATTGTGGGTTATGACTAAGGTTTTACCCAATTTTGCTCATTTTTTTACCTCCTGATTCGATTTTTAAGAATTTGAGTAAAACCAGAATAAACCTGAAAATGCTACACTAGTAATAAAATAATCAATATTAAACAAGGGGCATCTACATTTGATATACCGTATCTACCCGAATCCAAGACGAGGTTTGTTTTCCAAATTTCAGCTTGCAAAAATCAGGGGTCATCTTAAATTCGAGTATGAAGTTGTATACCCTCAATACATCGTGATCATGTAATCGTGCATCAATTCATCATGCTTCGATTTGTGGCGCGTTAATTCATCACACGACAAACTGGTTGCGTGTCAATACATCGCACGACCAACTCATTGCACATCAATACATCGCTAGACAATTTCGTTGCAAAACAAATTTTTCACGCGAGATTCGTCACGAGACAAAGTGGAAGGCGAGACACCATGACTGGTGTACAGCAGGGGGATACACTTGTTGGTTTGGGTGTCACCCCTTGCCATACAACATCCTGTGTGTCTCTTGTAATTCACGAAGAGAATTGCGATTTATTCTGGTATTATCGAAATATAAAGGAAAAATTTTTTGTGGAAAAGTATCTCTCACTGCCATTCACCAGTCATGGTGTATTGCGACGAATTTTCCGAGTGATGAATTGATGCGCGATAAGTTTGTCATGCGATGTATTGATGTGCGACGAGTTATAGAACCTTAGGAAGTATGATGATGCATTTAATCTGTTTTTTAAACAAATGTAACACATGATAAAATTACTGTATCTACTGAAAATTTTCATTGCATACTTATGATCTGGAATTCAATTTTAAAAATACATTTAAAAAAATTTTTTTCAAACAAAAATTTGAAACAAACCATTTAAATTAATGAATGAACTAGTATACCTATACTGAATGTGTGTGTTCGAATTATACACCAAATACATTCAGTGAGAAATTAGGTCATAAAATCTTTTTTCTGTTTTGACAGTCTGCTAGAAAGTTGTCTTGGATTCGGGTAAATAATATTCATTGATTTGGATGTAATTTATTTAAAATCTTGAGTTGATCACTTAATTATAACTATTTCAAAAATGCAGAGTTATCGACAGAAATGGAGATGTAATTAATTCATGTGGACATTACATCTCACGGAGAAGAAGACAGACGAAAAGTTTCTTTGAGATAAAAAACTTGATCGTTTGACCATATCACAGATGTGGAATTTCATTTACACAATATTACATTCTTTGCTGTTTTTTAGGCTGATTGAATAGTGTGAACAATCAGCAACAATCCAGATATTGTTGTATGTTACCAGTTTACATGTGTAATCAATTCAGGCCAAACTATATGTAACGTGGATAATATAATGTGCTGGTTAAAAATTTTATTTCTATTAAACCTGATTTAACCTGAATTCTTTAAAAATGTAATTTAATGCAACTTCCATCTGATGGCACTAACGTCTATTGTAGTGCAATGCGCAGTGTCCTTATAATGTAGCACTTCCCCCCCCCCCCCTCCCAAATATTTTTATCATCGTATAGCCTATGTTACTCTTAGGGTAAAATTATATACTTATGTGAAGTTTTGTGACAATATCTTCAAAGGTGTGCATTTATATAGCAGATAAACAAACAAACAGAATTTCAGATTTATATATTCAGATGATTCGATACATTTTGACAATGAGCCATGGATTAGTTTATTTACATTCCTATTTTGGAATTAACCCTTAGATAAGGCATAAATCTTGAAGTCTTTCAATTTTTACTTAATGCTGTGGAACCTTTCTAATTTGGAAAGCTTGCGGCTAGAGGCACTCCACACTAAGATTTTCTGAACCATGTGTGATTTCGATATAAAGACTATTGTTACTGTGCACACTACCTAAGCCTGTAATCTCCAAACTGTGGGGAGCACCCCCTTGGGAGGGCGCTGTGTGTAGGTCTGGGAGGGGTGCAAAAGATTTGACATGTATTTATTGTCTGTTTTACCATTCTAATCTTGAAACCTACAATATACAGCTATCAAATTCCAGACCTCAAGAGACTAGGACATATTGTTTGTCCCCCTTGTTTTTCTTAAGATTGTTATATTAATGGCTATTGTATGTCCAGTAGGTATTGTTTATAAACTGAGATTGCACATGGTATAGAAGGGGGGACAAAGATAGTTTTCTTAGGTAACTTTTTAATGTTTGGAAATCCTGACCCAAGCCATGATTTTGTCTTTAATGCAAAGATATAAGCAAGGGAAGGCAAGATAATATGAAAATGGATGTCCGTGTACGAGTTTTTTATAAAAAGTTTGATTTACCTGATACAGATGGGATCATAGAGTAAACAGGCAGGTTTTATGTTTTACAGATGTTTTTAGCATTTTAAAATTACTTCTTAAGCTGTGGGAACACAGAAAATGAGAAGGTCAAAATGCCATCCATACCATGTTTCCAGATGTTTTTCCATAGTAGTCACAATTCCGTAACCATTCTGAACCGGGGATGTTTCCAGACCACAGAATTCTGGATTAGAGAGGCTCAACTGTATTTCATTCATGCCTATACATCATTTTTGACAGACTTTTACACCAGTTGTCTTCAGTCTGTAACATCATCATTCGCATTTAAAAAAGAACATTAATCTAAAACTTTGTGCTCTGATGTATAAAATCTATTGGCTGTCAATTTATTATAGCACAGCAGTCTATTGATGCTTTATTTTAGAAGAGAAAGAGATGTTGCTTTGTCAATTTCCTTTCAATAATGAGTACTCATTTGGGTCTGAGCTGTCTATTTTAAATTTCTATTATAGAAAATGTTGAAAGCATATGAAGTAGAAAATTAAAGTTGAAAATTTTATCATATCGTATCACCATAATGTTTCTTCTTAAAAACTTCCTACAATTCCTATTATTTAATGACTATAGCATTGAAAATGAATTAATGATTTCATCTTATGGTTTGTATTAAATGATTAATTAGCTCCTATGACTAAAACAAATGACTAACTTTATCTATGCTGCATAAAGTCATTCTTTACCAAATTAAAGTTATATTAGTTACTTACATGAAAACATAACTAGAATACTCACACGACTTACAGGATATGCAATGGAGAATGAGTATGTCATTAGAGGTACTTATTAGACAAATTTTGAAGAAACATAGCTTTCATAAATGGCTTCCTTATATTAGCTATTATTTTATCCCTTTCAGCAGCAAGAAGTGAATCGTCGACCATTCCCTGCAGATTTAAAGAACAGGGGCCCTCCACCTCAGCCACCTCCTTCCAGCCAAAAGCCAAATATATCTGCGGTAAATACTTTAATTCTCTTTATGTATTTGTTTTGCATGTTAACAATGAAAGCATTGCAACGAGTGCTATTTTTAGTTCTTAGTCTTGCTGCTTTTCATCCCTATAATGTTCATTTGTGGAATTTTCTTGTAATTTTTAATGTGGTTGGTGGAGTTCATCTTCCTTACAAACCCTTTTAATGCCATAAAGGATTTGATATTAGTATTGGGTATCATTTACCATATTTACTCATGTGATACCCACACTTAGTCCCCCAAAAGTTCCCATCAAAAAAGGGGATGCAGACATTACACGAGATTTCTCCATTCATAGGTAGGCCACCACTCAATACTGCACTCCTGAGGTAATGAGTAGGTGCAATATGCTGTGCATTTTATTTCCCCGATTTTAAACCAAGGTATTTTTTTTAAATCCATGGAATAATGTAATAAGCATGATATTTATTGGGTATTTTTTAAATTCCTTGCCAGCTGTCAGTAGTAAACCTAAATTATGTGAATAGAAGAGTGTCAGACAGAGTTCATTCTCATGGAAAAGGTGATGTAAGAGAAATAAACAACTGAACTGCTTATTTTTCATTAAATACAAATGCGTTCTGTTAGGCTGTCTTGTTATTTGTGACATGCTCAAATCAAATTTTACCGCAGCTGCATTTTTTTGGGTTCCTTTTACATTATGCAATCCTTTTATTACTATGTATAATGCAAGGAACACAATCTTGCGAAGGAAATGTGTCACTAAATAGCTGTTGGAGCTGTTCGTTTGTGCTTTTTGATCGATGTAAGGGATACATTTTATTCATAGAAATGTGAGAAATGGTTCTATATAACTGGGTCGCAGTGCATCTAGTGACCGGTTTAATTTTGGTATTGTGTGATCTCTGGGGGATTTATTTTGAGAATGAACAGTTGACGTTTTTTCTGTAAAATTCGCTCTTTTTGTAGGTGAAAAATGGCTGTTCCCATGATTTTGCAAAATTAATGAAAATTATACATTTTAAATTAAATAACTTGAGAATGTGCAACACCTCATAATTGAACCTTTTTACAAGATTAAGGAGCTAAACTCCAAAATAGGTTTTCAAGTTATCTGTGTAATATAATGGCAATGGATGTCAATTTTCATGATTACGTACATTAAAAAAGTATTGAAAATCCTTTTCAGAAGTCACTTTTTTAAATATTTGCTTGTTGCCATAATTGTATCATCAAACTTGGCTTCAGGTAGATTATTCAACCGATGTTGCCATAAATTATAAAAATAAAAATTTCATAATTACACAAATTCCAGATTTTTAGCTCTAAAAACGGGGGTGCAGGTATTACACAAGTAAATATGGTATTTTACTGTTTTTTATGATAAGGATTTTTAAAACCACATTAAAATAACTTGATTATATTTATAGTGGTATTAATCATAACTTCAGATTTGCTTTCACTAAACATGTGAATCTTGAGAGTTACCATTGGTGTAAATTCAATTTCAATATATTTTAATTTAAAACAGCATTATTTCAGATAGCTATTATTTACCAAGCCTTTATTTCTTCTCTAATGGAATGTCCACAACTGCAGCTCTAATAAAAACATTACTGTCTCTGTCACTGCAGCCTCATTTTGAGCTTTGACATTTTGCTTGGTTTGCTTGCACAAGCCCCACATGCAAATATGGTTTGTTCTTACTTGCTCAAAACAAACAAAGCAATTGATTTTTAACTCTCAAGCTGTTATTTTTCAAATAGAATTTTAAGATCTTCCTATAAAAGTTAATATAAATTCTTTATAAATTATTTATTATTTATGAATAAATTTAATAATAATTTAATTTATGAATAATTTTTAAAACACATTTTTTAAGGAAACAATAGCAACAGAATGCCTTATGGGCACATCTCCTCCCTCCATCTGCATGTTTCATCTCTAAAACTACTTGGCGGATGTTCATGAAATTTGGTATTTTCGATGTAATGGCAAAGAAAATAAGAAAACAATATAAATGGTTCACATAGCCTAATCAGGAATGCCACTTTACTGGTAACAAAAAATGAACTTTGTCATATCTTGTAAAATGTTGCTTATATATAAAAGGTCTTCAATCAAAATTTGTAGACTACTCAATTGAAATATGTTTTGTCCAATAAATTTCATCGTAGGAGTAGCTGTTTTCAAGAAAATAATATGAGAAAGTCATAATTCACTTTGAACTCGGAAACTTTTCCGGGGGTTTTTTAATTGTTGTCAATGAAAACAATCTTTGTAGCAACTGGAGTAAACAAGATCTACTATAAATATGTTTAATTTCCTTTTGCGCATCTACAGCATATAGTAAACGAAAGGAAATGGATTATCCTCGACAAAGATATTAACTTAAATATATTTATTTTCCTTATGTATACACAGTTTTTGTTAGTGAAAAAATGGATAATTATGATGAAGGGATGAATGTGAATGCTCATTTCAAGTGAGGTATGTTTTAAATGATGTTGGACTGTTTTATTAATTACTACTGATTATAAAATAAATTGTTAAATAACAAATTTGGTATTTCCTTGATATATAAATATCAACATCATTCTAGCCTATTTAAAAAATTTTAACTTGATTGTATTCTACCTTTGACCTTGTTTCAATGGGAATTCAGTTTTCGAATAGGAATGTGGGGATCTTCATAAAATTAAATCATGTTGATATAGCAAATCAAACGCATTTTTGTAAATTTGCTGTTTATTTGCTATTTCCCATTTTCAGGAAAAATTAAAGTATGCTGAATATATGTATTGGAATTCTTTTAAGAAAATTGCAAAACAAAATGCTGCTGCACCTTTAAAGTAATATAAACAAATTTCTTCAGTGAAATTTTTGCACTAACATTAAAATTTTTGTATGATGTGTAAAATCATTTTACATATGTTTTATAATGCATAATGCGTATAATTTCCAATCATGATTTAATTCAATGTGAGTTTAATAGCAAACAATTTTCATTCTGCAACAACTGTTATGATGGTTGTGAACATTCAATCACAAAATGAAACAACCTGTATATCATTGTCATCAGACTATTTGTTTCAAGAGGTTGTCATCCTTTATTGGAAAAATTTAATAAAAATGTTCTTTCTTTCAGAGTGTATCAGACTCAACTCTCTCAAATGTGAGCCCCGGAAGCTTGGGAAGGAAGGGCAACAACCCTCCTGTTCCCACCAAACCAGCCGTTACTAACTATGGGAAGCCTAACTTAGCACCTAAGCCTCCAGGAACAGGAGTCCCACGGCCACCGCCATCATCTGCTAAACCTTCTCCCCCAGCCAAATCACCAGGCGTGCTAAATCAGCCACCCTCGCTTCCTTCAAGACCTCCAAGCGTCACGAGAACACAAAGCATGCGTGCTCCAAGGTCACCTGGTCCGATTCCAAGTCCGGAACTGGGAGATTTCAGAGGTCCTCGTTTCCAGTCCCAGGATGCCCTTCACTGCGTCTCATCAGTGGTACCACCTCCAGCTCCATCGTTTCCTCCCCCTCCCAGAACATCGACATTACCTTCAAACTTGAATGGCCTCCAGCAGGCCAACGGTGTCCAGCACATCAAGGGTGCTGCACCACCTCCTCCCCCATCTGTCCCCCCAGCAGCCATGTTAGGTCACCGGACTGCACCTGCTCCTCCTCCTCCTCAGTATGCTCGGCCGGGACCGATACGAGCGCCTCTCGCACGGCCTCCTCCTCCTCCTTCAAGATCGGTAAACCCGCCCCTCTGTCCGCCTCCTCCACCCCCAACAACTGCTCCGCCCCCACCCCCTCACAGGACCACTCCAGCTCCGCCGCCTCCAAAGCAGACGAAGCTCCCAGTAAATGTGAGTGTCTGAGGTCTTTCAGTTTTGATCTTTACAAGATAGCATGGTTGATAATTACTAAAGAGTGTTTTAAAAATGTTCGTAAAGCCTCAAGAAATGACCAGTTATTTATTCATGTAAATGTTAACTGGGTGTATAATTTAAGGTCATTGCAAAAAAATGTGATGCCCTTCATGTTTATAAATGCTGATACTGGGAATTATATTCAAATTGCTGTATTGATCCAATTAAAGGACGTCCTCAAATATTAGGCAACCTCGACTGTCAGAAAATGCACAAGAGAAAAAAGTGATGGGAGATAAAACTCATTTTACTTCATGATATCTGAAAGGTTACTCATAATTTCAAATGGTAATGCAAACCACTAAATGCATTCATTTTTTAAAATTGAGGAGTTTCACCATTTACCACCAGACTGCTGTCTTGGTAGCAAATACAGGATTGAATGAGTAGAGAGGGGGAATATCTTTGACACAATTATAAGGCAGTTGTGCTTTTTTGGTTTACAATTTAAGAAAACACATCGCCTCATAAGCAGACTAATACCGGATTATTGTGGTGAATGTTATTGTCATGCACAAGGTTTGGTGAATTGGGAGTTTTTTCATAATTATATTTAACAATGTCTGAAACCAATTCAAGTCACTTGAAAACTAAGTTTTGCAAAATCTTGGCAAAAGTTGTTGCATGCGGTAAGTTGTGCTGATTTCATTTGTTTAATTTTTATCGAGTTGTAGCTCTGAATAAGGCATAAACTAAAATCGAAAACAATAATTTTCTTCTGTTAATCTTATAGAGAAAATGATAGCATTATGTAAATGAAGAAATCATTTTTTCAGGCACCTCTGGCCCCAAGTGGAGCTCCCCCTCCACCTCCAGTGAGAAACTCATCAATGCGAAATGGATCGCAGTCTGCAGGTATGTTAGAATTAGAATTCATCCAAAATGTGCTCACATTAATAAATAAGTGCAGCAAGGTTTTAAGTATGGAAAGAATCCTCTTTAGTTGTAAAATTGTAATATTTAGAGAACCGCCATAAATTGTTAATTAGATTAAAAAGTAAAAAAAAAGAACAAAAAAAGAAAAATTAGCCAGTTTTAAAAAATTACCAAGTTTTATGGGAAGTAATATGTAATGTCACATTCAAACGTGTCTAGAGGAGGGACTGGAATATTTTTATGAGGTGAGCTGCAGTTGCAAGTGCATGTGCTTCAGTGGGCTGCATAGGCATTCACATCGGAAGATATTTAAAAGACTAGGGGATATCATCAGTGAAAGTAAATAATAATTTTTTAGCATCATAGCTTCATTAGAAAAGGTTTTCAGGCAATATTCTGATGAACAAAATTATCCATATTTAAATTTCAGTTCTCTTGCATTATGGCTTTGCAGGACACACAAAATGCATGGTAGGCCATAGTTCGCCCACTACTGTTCTAGAGCAGTGTTATTCGAAGTATGGTACCAATACCCAAAGTGATACTGTAAGGATCTGAAAGTGGTACCAGCAAAATCTTGGTATTATCTTAGTTACCTCATATACCACAATCCCTCATTTATTTCACCTTTCACTTTCATTAAATTGCTTAAATAAACTATTTAGTGTCTGTACAGAGTAAGTGTATATTTTTCCACTGCAGCACAATAATTTTGATGTAATTTTTTCCGAGCAATTTCTTTTTTGCAAAAAAAAGCACAAACTAGATAAAAATTTCCCAAGGTTACTTGCAAAAAAAATTGGAATGGCTCTGTTCTAGATATTTGTATGCCTTTCGACAATGATATGAACGAAGCTGATGATGACATTTAAACATTTCCACAGGCATAACTCCTAAATAAGTGCTCTGGCTAATGAGGAATTATTTCCATCTTATTACTAACGGCATAGATTATATTTTAATTTTATGTTCTACTTCTCTGGATGTATTTCTCTTGATAAATTTTTGTTTTTTTTCCTTAACAAATTCACATTAACTGTTTTTAAAACCTTAATTTCTTAAGAAAATATTTTTCAAGAAATTAACTAGATTACACCAAAATCTCGTTTTTATAGAGTGGCTTAGGACCAAGTTCATTTCTTATAAAAGGATTATCCATAAAACCAGTATTAGGTAATGTACTCATATAATTATTGTGAAATACACAAAAATATGAATAACCTTGGAAAGTAATGATTGTTTAATTACTATGATAGATAGAAAAATCTACAGCACATAAAACAATATATCATTATTACACAGATATTTTGTTTTCAACTGCCAGCATTGCATAGTGACCAATTTTGAAACTATAGGGAATCAATTTCAAATTCTACTATCTAGTTTTATTCATTTTGTAAAACCAGCACTTTTGGTAAAACGTTACTACATAAAAATGGGATTTTGCTGTACCAAATTTATAGTTTTTATCTTAAAAAATATGGCCAGAAAAAAGGAGAGTTTTTGTAGTTCCTTCCCTTAACTCTTCGCCAGGATTCCCCTGCTTTAAGATTGGAACTAATAGCACTATTGTGAGAATGTACCCAGAAAAGCTTGAGAGTTATAGTGTAAGCATAATTGTAATGATTTCCTTTTGCCCACAGCTGACTTTGAAGCACGGTATGCTGAATATTTCCACAGCATAAGAGAATTTCCACCCCCGGAGAGATATACAAATTGTTTAAAGGTTTACAACAGTAAATCTGGTAAGTTGTCTAAATATTACTGAATATTTGTCATTTTATTGATAACAAAAAAATGTTATTTAATATTATTTAGTATTGTTATTTCTCTGGGCTTTTGTTCAGGATAGATATTCCTAAATAAATTTTTACCGCTTGCAATGCTATGTTGAATAAAATAATTGATCAGAAACATTTAATTTATGTCTGGCTGTTGTGTATCTGGTGTTGCATTTTGATTAGATATTTTTCTCATCCATGCTTGTTTATTTGACATACAATATTTGAAACATCTGCAAAGTCACACACATTAGCTACAAAAATGATTTCCTCTCCTTAACAGCAAATTTTGAGTAAATTTTTTTTTTCAGGCTCTCGGAGAACCGTTGGTCGCATGCCAGATATGAATGGTATGTATAAGAATTTATTTTCTGTTGTGAAGTTTGTTGAAGTTTCTTATGATTAGGCTCTGTTTTGATGAAGTTAGATAATAATTCATGTTTTTCTTTAGCTTCTAATTTCCTATATCGATTAAAAGTTTCCTTTGGATAAGATGACATTCTTTTTCCACTTTGTATATGTCTCACGTTATAATGCTGTTTTGAACATGTGTTGCCATTTTTTTGAGAATGGTGAATGAGACTGCATAATTTCTTGGTAGCCTTGACTAAGAGAATCTTCAATTTCAAATGCTCCCTTGTTTATGCACAAGTGTTTTGAATTGGATCTGATGAAGTGACCTAAAAAAGATTTTAGAGTTGACTTTCATTTTTTGATAAGCTCATTAAATCCAAAAATTTAGACAAAAATGAATAACTTTGTCTTATTATTTTAACATTTTGCCTGATGCGTTAGAAGAGGGATGAAAAAACATTATCCTGGAGTTGGAGCTGATGTTTTTGAGCATTCTTTTGTTGCTAGTAAAGCTCTGATTATAGCGAAATACATAGCATTTTATGTAGAAAGCTTCCAAATTCTGATGTAATGTGTGGCCATAAAAATCTTTTTCCTCTATAAAGTTAGTCTGAAATGAATGTTATACATGTAGTTGTATACAGTCAGAGAACCTTCATTCAGCACCTTGATTCGCGTAAATCCCATTTTTCAAAATTATAATGTGTATGAATGACTACAGTAGAACTCTATTATAACATATTGAGGGACATACAACACCTGCGTTAAAGGCAACACTCAGTATATCTGGAATTATATATTGAAAGGATGCAAAACTATTTTTTAGTCTATCTCTATTTATATAAGAAATTTAATTGCAAAATTATATAAAAATGTTCATCCAAATCTTGTAAAACTTATACAGTATTCTACATTACGGACCTTAATTTAATCAGCGCTTTTAAAGTACATATTTGAATATTTTTTTGGTGTGATAGAAGATGGCGTTTACTCATTGCATAGACTTTGATGCTTTGCAGATGTAACAGCTGAAGATGATCACAGTTTCTCCATCCATTCCATCACTTCATTGAAATTTGTACATGTAATCCTCAGTTAACACGTTCCTTAAAAGTACTGCATTGCAAAAATCTATTTCCCTTAAGAATACATCTAATAATTGTAGGATGGTGTCTGGACTCAAACTTTCTATAGTCATAACTATTTAAATGGTGTCTTAATCAGTTGGTAAACATTAAAAAGATTTGATTGAATATCAACCAAACATCAGCTTTGAAAAGTAATCGCTAAAAGTGGAAAAATTAATAACATGGTTTATATATTATAACATTTTCTGCCAACAGCTAAACAACCTGCACCCCAGCCTCCCCCGTTGACGCACCTGCAGATCGGGAATAAAATGTGGGCCAATGAAACGTCAATCTGCTAACCCCTTCTGACTGCTGCAGGGGGCGACCCTTGGAGCCTTTTATTTTCTCCCTGTGCACTCACTCCCCTAGTCTTCCGCCATATTTGATGGAACCGACAATGGACTGAGCACAGTAAGGCATGGTAAGGTGCCATAAGGGATCCTGTCGAAATCTTTTTTGGAGAAAGAGAAAGTCCAGGTTACCTGGTTGGTAAGAAGCCTCTATTGTTGCAGTGTCTGAGTGAAAAAAGAAAAATCTTTTGAGGCGACAGAACGGTGTGGTGTTTTCCCAATATTTTTGTCAATTTTTGTGGGAAAGTCATTATATGGCTGTGATAGCATTGTTTGAATTTCCCTTGGACCTTGTCACAACCCCTTGCTTGCTCATACGGAAATTCACGGCAGTTTCCCAGGATCCTGGGTACAGAATCGCAAGGTTTATCGATTGATTTTTGTTTGGAGGAGTGTATTCTGCAGTGGAAGTCATTTTTTTGTGAATCATTTCCAAGACAATTGTTTCATTGCTCATCCCCAGTATTGTGTAACTCGCATAACATTGTGAGGAATGAACAACAACTAAGTATCCCCATATTGCTGCTTTATTTTATATTAGAGAGATGCTTTTTTTTAAGATTAATATAATCGTAAAAATACTAAACCATCACCACCAAATAAACATACTAGCTTTATTGACATGCGTTTGGATTATATTTTGTGATCCTCGGACGTGTCAAACTTTGGTGACACTTTGACGAATCAAATCATTTATTTCTTGTGATAATAATGTATTAATTTTAGCTCATTATATTGGGCAGGCACAATATTCGGTTCATGTTATGAAGATTAATTTATGTAGCCTTGTCGTAGACATTGTCACATCATGTATGCTATTTTGAGGCATATATCTGTACATCTGAAGACTGCGAGGAAGAATTTTGCCAGTTGATGGAATTTGCATTTTCAGCTTTGTGAGCTAAGCAAGCCTGTTTTTTTTTAATAAATCTCAGGAAAGTCTCTGCCTGAAACATTTCCTATAACATATATATATCAGTGTAACCCGCTGGGGTGATTTATGAGCTTGTTACATAAAGAGGAATAAAGTGCGCAACACTGACCTTCACAAGTGCAATGTTGCAATGGAATCAACCCAAATAGCAGAATGCTTCATCGTGTGTCATTTCTTTGTAACTTATTAAACTCGCATTGAAGGGAATGTTTTGTGGATTTTGTTACGTGAGCATTTTTCCAGGATAACAGTTAATTTTTACATTCCACGCGAGCTTACTAGGTATGTTGGCTTGAATCAGTCATGGAATATGTTTTGCTCTGATGTTTTTTGATGATTTTATTTGAAATTTTCAAGCGCAAACATTATTGCTCATTGATGACATTCTGGAGGTCCATGGCATGATGTTATTTGGTGATGTCTCTGTTTCGCAGATGTCATTAGTCGGTTCAATCGCACTTTCTCTCTCTTGTAAATTTTGGTATTGCTAATCATTTATCCAGTTAATATGTTTGACCTCGAGAAGTAAATGAGGCTGCAGTTATTTATCCATAAAATTGTGTTGAATTGCGTGGTCTTATTGCACAACTGGTTAGCTGTCCCTTCCACCAAGCTGAGAAGCAACTGGTAGATAGGCTGTTTGTTAGTGGTTTAATGATCATATTCTGGTTAGGTGTATGGTGAAGAAAGTGGTAAGGTGATCGAGCAGTCTGTACTCTTTATGCCAATTTGTATTTTGATTGCATCTTTTTTAAAGAGTTGCAATTTCTGCAAAGCGAAACACGGTCCTTGAATCGATTTCATATGTTGTGTTACTCTGTAGCACCAATAAAATTGTCTTCATTTTTTGTATAGTATTTTTTATTCTTCCTAGCAAAAAATCAACACCTGATAGGTACAAAAAAAGCTATTTTCATTAAAGAGGCTGTCTTGTCCCAACCACAATCTGAAAAATCACCTATGCATTGAAAATCCATTGAGTACAAATGAAGCGTGGTTAAAGATGGTATGAGTGGTTTATATATATATATATATACTTATTTAAATATATTATATGACTGAGTGATGGAATTACGAAATGTTATGTCATTAGCGTTTGGCCATTAGGGCCAGTGGCCCCTTACCTAGTCACTCCTTTCCCATAACCCTCCCCAGGTGTCACTGGCCCCTAATTGGCTTCGAGTACCCTCTCTTCTTTAATAAGGGGGTAAGTGGCAATTGGGCAAACGTGAGAAAGCCTTTAGCCAGTCTGTTGTCAGTGCCTATAGTATTTTGAGGTGGTTTATGTAAATATGTACAACTGTAAATAAAACTGTAATAAGGAAATTCTATCTAATGTATATGCAGCCTTGTAACTACTATTTTTATTCTGACTTAGGAAATATAAAGAGTAATGTTAATCTTGGCTACTTATTTACTTTTCCTCCAGATGGGTTACCAAACTCTTATAGCTATGATTTTGATGTCAACATTTTTATTTATCAAAAGCTTTTGCTCTGAAAATTCAACTGCATTATTGGGAGATGGCATAGCTATTTATAAAGTAGTATATGTGACATTAATCCATGGAAGGCCTCTTAACAATTTTGAATAAATGATATATTTTTCTTGTTTTCATCCAACCGTTATGACATCTCGGCATCTGACACTACAGAATTTTCTTGGAAGGAATAGTGCGACTTGTATGTGAGTTAATATTTGTATTTTTTCTGAAATGTTTGCCCATTATTTAACTAGGAATTATGCTCAATGAAGACTATATAATTATGAATGATAAGTTAAAATTAAAATTGTTTAGTCATCCAAACAGATTTTCTTGTTTTAGAGCATTCTTGGTATTATATTTTATTACAGATGTGGTTGAAAATGTTAAATATGGTAGTTATTATTATCTCTAGTTTCATTTGCTCTAGTCCTGTATTCATCCATGAGGAACATAAATCATAATACAACTGCAAAACTATTTCATTTTAGTAGAAACTTCTGATAATCCAGTAATATAAAAAGTGAGAGCAAATTAATTTCATCTCTCAAAAATTGAGCTGTTATTCCTTTTAACTGCAACAAGTTTCTTAAGGACAGGTCTATATATAAAATGATTCTTGAATTGAAAGTTGTAAAAAATGATAAATGCATGTAACACTTGCATTTTTCCCTCGAGCAATTAAAAATTTTTTTCCATCTATGTCCAGCTAGATAAATTTTTATGCATTCTTTACATACAGTACATGAAATGAACACAATGAAGTTGTAATTCCTGCATCAGTACTAGTCAGTTATCCAGGACCCTTATTAAAAATTCTATTTCCATTGTTATAAAAAATGAAAACTAAATTTGTTGCATTTCCCTCCCCTGGGTTGGGTTAGGTAGTTGTGGTTGGATTCATTCCATTTTCCTTTCTCTGGGTTGGGTTAAGTTAGCAAACGGATACTATTAATAATGCGCTCAATAACAATGAAAACAAAACTTTTAATAAGGACCGGGATAACCGACTAGTACCCCCTGCATCTTTCATCTCATAAACCCATTATTTGAATGAGTTTTAGTAAACGAACATAATTGCAAAATTTATTTGTCCATATTGACAAGTTAATGTGTCTTAATGAATGTGTAAATCATTAAAGATGATTCTAAAACTCAGGGGTTCCAAGGAGACATCCAATTGTTGGCTTATTAAAAATTAGAATCTCCCTGATAAAACTACAAATTATAATCTTCATTAAAAAATTTTGCTTTAGGATTGTATTTCATGCCAGCCATATAGTTTTTGTCTTAATAGTGTCTATTTTGGGGGAATTCTTGGAATGTTTTAAATCATGAAGGACATTTTACTAGGTCATAGATCCTGCCCGCGAAGGTTTGATGACGATGCGGTCTGTGGTATTAATATAGATTTTGTATACTTTAAAGATTACAGAACTATAAGCCTTCTGTCACACACATCGAAGATCATCACGAGGATTCTTAATAAAAGGCTGGAGAAAAAGGCAGAAGAAATAATAGGGGAAGATCAATTTGGTTTCAGAAAAGGACGAGGAACTAGAGATGCTATAGGAGTAGTTAGAATAATATCAGAAAGGGCAATAGAATACAGTCAAGATATCTGCGCATGTTTCGTAGACTGGCATAAGGCCTTTGATAGAGTAAATTGGGTAAAGTTGATGAAGATATTAAAGGATATAGGTGTAGACTGGAAAGACAGGAGACTGATTAGGAATCTATATGAGAATCAAGTTGTAAAGGTCAGGTTTGATAATGTGGACACCTGCGGAATAAATATCGGTAGAGGAGTAAGACAAGGCTGCTGCCTATTGCCAACCCTATTCAATATATATGGAGAAAGTCTAATGCAAGAAGCTTTAGAAGGCACAGGGGATTTCAAAATTGGAGGAAGGATTATAAGAACAGTAAAATACGCAGATGATCAAGTACTTCTAGCAAGAAAGGAAGAGGAGCTACAAAAAATGATAAATAGACTAGTGATAACAGGTAGAAAATACGGTATGGAAATAAACACAGAAAAATCCAAGGTCATTCGAATATCGGGTAAAGAAGAGAATCTGAACATAACTATTGGGGGAAAGCCATTAGAACAAGTTTCAGAATATAAATACCTTGGAAGTATCATAACACGAGAGGCAAAATGTACGGATGAGATCAGAACTAGAATAAGAAAAGCAAAAGCGGCTTTCAGGAGAAAGAAACAACTACTTACAGGGAATATAAGGGAAGATATCCGCAAGAAGTTGATAAAATGCTACGTATGGAGTATAGCATTGTATGGGGCAGAAACATGGACGCTAAGGAAAAATGACATCAAATACTTGGAAAGCTTTGAAATGTGGACTTGGAGGAGAATGCTGAAGATAAAATGGACAGATAGGATGAAAAACGATGAAGTGCTACGAAGAATAGGAGAGAAGCGAATGATTATACAGACTATCAGAAAGAGGAAGGCTAACTGGGTTGGACATTACCTGAGGAGAGAGAGTATGATTAAAGACGTGTTAGAAGGAAAACTAGATGGGAAAAGGGAAAGAGGTAGGAAAAGGTTTCAGCTGATAGACGATTTGAAAGGGAAAGAGAGTTATCAAGAAATAAAGAGGACAGCGGAAAATAGGAATATATGGAGAAACAGGTTTAACCAAGAATAATCACGGACCTGTCTACGGACAGACTACCTATGATGATGATGATGATACTTTAATGACGGTCGTTGCCATAAGACTTTGCCGTGTGAGCTTTTAACGCAAAAAGTTGACGCTTGGCTTCTATTTTTTAAAACTTAAAATCTCGCAACTAAGTTTCAATCTAAAACTCTAATCCGGTCCGCCGAGGCACTCGCGGTTTATAATACGGCACTTCAAAACATTGACGAATGCGACTCGACAAAAAATGGTTGCACCACTGCAGTATACCATTCCAATCTTTATCTGCTTGATAGTACATATCGTGTAATAGTTTTTGAAATCTCTTTTACGGTATGGATATCACTAAATATTTCATTCACGTTTGGTTATATTTTTATTGAAACATTCCATTACTTAAATTTGAAACGCCAGTTATGAATGTTCCGTTCTGGTAGATGATTGGACCATTCGGATTTTCCCTCGCTCGCAGTATAGTTGGCATATTAGCTGAAGAGATGGCAGCACAAGTAGCTGTCTTACTCACCGACTCCTGAGGTCAAGAAGCGGCAGGCTTGATCAGTCGTAGGCGGGAGCTTTGTGCTGAAGGTTGTTGGTTGAAGTTGGTCGGATCTCGTGTCGCCGCTTGTGTTTGCGTTACGCGTGAGGTCTATGTGCGTGTGCCTTCGCGCACGCTACGGGCCATTAGCGCGAATACCTCTTTACCATGGATACCCGAAGAAGAGTACCAACACTGTCGGCGATCTCCTTTGTCTTGATTATCTCATGCGTCAATGGTTTCAATCTCGAACCTAGGATCCCTATCATCAAGGAGGGCAACATCGGCTCATACTTCGGGTACTCGGTTGCTGAGCACCAGGCCGTCAATGACATTGACAACACCGTGGAACACAGCTGGTGAGTAACTGTTGAAGGAAATCTTTCTGCTGTTATGACGATTATTTAACCAAACGACTTGGCGCCAACGGCATTGTCTATGTTGAAGCATAGGTTTTTGCAAGTACTAGAAAAGTTCTTCCATGGAAACAAGCGAAATGTTTCCAAATTACTAACAATTTCTAATGCATGTAAATAGTGTTAATGAAACAATGACAACTCGCATAATAATGGTCATATATTAAAGTTAGGCTCGGAATTAAGAATGTTCGTCCGAATTTCGTACGCCACCTGTTTGAAACTATGTCTCTCTGATTTAATAGTTTGTTAATCGAAAGGGTAGCCAGCATTGTTTGATATGTTGGAGTAACAGTAGTATGTATTGTCTTCCGATCTCTCATTTTTTGGAAAAGATAAAGCGAGGATTTTCAGTCATTTGGAAACGGGCGGCAATTACAGTGTGATATGTCCCTGACAGGTGTTTAGCGGTACCGGTGTATTTGCGTCTTGTTTTGTTTATTTAGTATGGATGTCGATATGAAATATAAATTCGCAGGAATTAACCAAATAATTTCGACTGATTGAAGTGACAGCAGTTTACGAAATTTCTAGTGATTTGCCATTTAGTTGCAAAGAGTATTATCAGAAGACTTCTGGGATGACAGGTAATACGGCTAATGGTTGTTTTTGAGTTGGCCCAAAGCAATTACTCTCGCCGCAGCATGACCATAGATCTCATCTTTGTAAAGGATACCAATAGGCATCTTCATTTTGGTGGCTTACCTAGAAATAAATCCCAAATTAATTTCTTTTATTTATAACTCGCGAACATTGACTGCCGTGTTGGTTTGCTGATTGAAGCCAGTATTGTGTTTTACTTACAGTAAGCGGTAGTATCAGGAATGGCTACTCGTCCTCAATGTTTGGGTAATAACTCGTTATTTCAATACACTCTACTGTCGACAATTACGTGGTTATCTATAATATCGATCATTTTGAACTTCGACCATGATATGTTCATTAATTTGACCCGATTCATTTACAGTCATTTTCACAACGCTTTAAAAAATGGGATTTAGTTTTCTTAGTCTCTCCATGTATTCCAGATTCGTATACGATCGACCAGTCGTGGTTTTTTTTTCGTAAAACGTCCTCTGCATGATAAAATATCAATGATTAATTCAGACTCGGGAATTAAACTCGGAAGTCGCAGTGAATGTGATTTTTAGCCATTTCGGCTTTAAATTCTTCGTCGGCAACTGCAACTTCTTTTTGTCGGCGACAAAGTGCCCTTCTTTTTGTCGCTTAATATCTTTCGATTCAGACAGCCATCGGCCGTAGTATGATATCAAATCACGTGGTTTGAGGGAATTCCATTTATACGCCCGCCACAAAAGCTCTTTAGATTCGTTTCCTGCCGCTAGGGATGGATGGGTCTAACAATAAGATAGAAAGCGGGAGGCAGAAAGGAACGCCTAAGCACAGAATACTGTAATTATATGTCATGATCCAGCTTCATTTCGAAAATTTTCATCTTCGGTTTGTTCGTCTTTTTCTGAATTTTTTGTGATAAACGGTCGGCTCCGCATAAAAAGTACCGCCTAATAATCACAAATATCCATCGGAGCAGATTGCGCCTCAATATTCAAAGATAGGAAGCGTGGCCTCCTTAGAAATCGGGAGGTAAATTATTTGAGGATTCGTTAACCGGCGGATTATAACGAAGTAAATATTTCGAACACAAAATATCGCGACTTCTGTAGATGCCTGACTAATAAATAGATAAAAAAATCTTTAAATTTAAATTGATTTTATTTTTTCTACACTAAAGGGTAAAAAATAAATTTAAGAATGAGTGGTTTTGTTAAACATCAGATAAAATAAAATTTTAAAAGGCCCTTATTTTACTCGATGATTACCCAAAGGTTTCTTTAGGCATCAGCCTCTTGATTACTGAAAGAATGGATAAAATAAATTCAGCCGTTCTCAAGTTATTCGACGTTCTTTGGGATTTGAATATTTCCATACATATCTATAAACATATACGTGAAAAGAAGTCATATAAAAGCAATTAAAAAATCGTTCGATACAAAATTCTCGCAGGTACGAAGTGAAAACATTGGTATATGTACTGGTTATTACGACGACATCGTATCAACAAACCTCGTCATTAAAAAGACGTTTGTGTTTTACCGTAGTTGTTTTGATATATGTACGTATCCTCCAAGCTTTTGTTCGTGGATTTAGTGTATGATGGTCAATTTTGATATGTCCGACAGCCGCATAAAAGACAGGATTCACCAGAAGGCGAGCTCGGTGATTTTTTTCCGGATACTAAATGATGGAAAAGTGACTTGGTACGCTCGTTCACTTCCTATCTCTCTTAATATAATACCATAGTTCTCGCATCAAGACCAGAAGGGATTCGAGGAGGGAGAAGAGGTTTGGTTTGGGAGGCGTGGACACGAAGCTTCTGGACGAGGTCCAGAGAGTTCGATGCCACACGTCTCTGCGGGAAAAGGGGTTTGTGTTGTTTAGCCCGCAGTCCATCGCTCATCGTGATCAATTACACATCGGATGCTATACGTCCTCCCGGAGATATGGAATCCTGGATGCGTGCCAGGAAGGGAACCCTATGTCTGAAAGTTGAGTTTTTAGGTTTTTGAGAGATTTCTTGCGAGCGTGCAGACCAAACCTACGAAGCATAGAGAATATTCGACTAAGAAGGAACTTATTCGGTGTGTTACATAATGAAATACACTGTAACCTCGATGGAACGAGAACTTCTTTATAGCGAGCGAAAGCACCGTCACCGTCAATATTTTAACTTTACATGTACGGGATTTAATGTTCGGATATTACGGATACTCGTTAGAACGAGTATTTTTATGAATTGTCGCTATACCGATGTTTCACTGTATTTGGTCTTATACGCCGATGTACTGAAGCTAATATGATTTTCAATTAAAAAATCAAGGAGACTTCTTCTCACGCTATGAAACAAAGTCATCGTAATTATTAGTTGATACAGTAGGAAATAGTAAAATTACTATTAAATTTATTCACCTATTAACATTTTCTATTCGGTTATTAAAAATGGTCAGTCAGACTCGTAAATATTGTAACCATTTTTTATGCTTTCATTTTTCGGCTCGTCCTATTTTTTCCCGCTGAAAATTTAGAAGTACTTCATGTGCAACACCATTAAGTTTCTCTCACACACACACACCTTGACGCTTTCCCTTGCGGGGTAAGCCGTGCCATATGTCTGCCAATTACCAACCCACCACCTTCATCCACACACTTCTATCCTTGCACACTTCTTTTGCTTCACTTACACTCATACACTGAGTCACACATTTCCTTTTATTCCTCATACTTTTCACGTCCCTTTTTCTCAGAGTCTCACCAACCACATCCAACCAAGTCTTGCGCGGTCTGCCTCTCCCTCTCGCCATTCACTCTTCCTTCATATATTTGTTTCGTGATTCTACTCTCCTCCATTCTTTCTACATGCCCGAACCACCTCAGCAGACCTCTCTCATACAGATCTGTCACACTAGCTTTCATACCACATTCGTTCATCACCCAATTATTCCTTAAGTATCGCGAATTTTACGGACGCCGGATGTTTACTTGTGGCACAATTGCTGCTTCTAGGTATAATCTCTACGTTTCTGTCCCGTGATTCCTTGATTCCTAAACAAAATTCTCTCGGAGGAGGAGCTGCAAAATAGCGAGCAGTGGAGATGTTACCATCGCGTATATCATCTCGATGGTCTGTCGCGGTGGCCCAGCCAACAGCACTTTTCGCATCGCCCTTAAAACCTGCGAGAAGACACGCGATCATACAATCAGAATTTTTCGTACAGACCTGAGAGGCCGTATAAGTCGAAGCAAGTTATACGCGACTAATTGCAGTAAAACTTGTGAAAGGCGGAACCTCAAGGGACCGAATTATATTTCCGCCTCAGTTGATATTCGAAAAACAGTAAATAATTTTCGGTATCCGTGAAGGCGTAAGTATTGCGTTCTTAAAATTTCTCAATAAGTATTGAATTTGTTAGCATTAGCATATGTTTTAAACTTAATTTCATCCGTCTCCCAGTGCACTCACGTAGACATTTATGGAACCTTTTCGTGCAAACTCGAGTGTTTCGTTGAATTCGTTATCATTCCAAACTTCCTTCTGCGAATTAGCAACATCTAAATTTAAGTTCGAGTTAAAAAAAAACGTTTAGGCACACATTACTTGAATGCGCTGTAATGAACGCCTCATAACACCGTAAAAGTTATTTGTCGTCAGTAATATATACCAGCAGAGTTTCGTGTGAGAATGACCTTTTTCTTTTCTCCTTTTACGAGTTAAAATTCTACTAAATCATGCCCAATTCTCGATCGAAAGAAATCATTTCCGTCCGTGACTCGCAATATCCGACCTGACATTTATACGAGAAACGATATCGTAATTAATGAAATTTTAAATTTATATTTCGGTATTCGACAGCTTTCCGGCTAATACAAGTTCCGCCTCTCACGTTTTACTGTAAATTTAATTGTGAATCCTTTGGAAAATATTTTATCTGCGTTTGCTGTTATCTTAAAGTTAGGTCCATGAATACTTTTATCCTCGAAGAAAAACGGTCGGAATCTCCGTAGCTTAGCGTGTCCGCATCTCCTCGCCGCATTTTTCTGTCTTTTTAAGCGTCTGGAGATTCGTCGGATAGTTTCAAGAAATAGACTCGCTTAATTAAAAGTCAAGGGAGAGGGCTCTCCGCTGGTTAGGATCGCTCGCCGGAGAGAAAGAGGCAAAAGGAAGCCACGCCCCTGCATCCCTCCCAATCAGTAGCCATTGGGATGCAGCAGGATCGGCCTGGTCTTAGAAAGAGCTTGTTTAGGCCCGAGAAAGGCGTCTTGTCCTCAAGGCGGTGGGAAATGACGAAGGAACCACTCTCATATGTTTACATCTGGAAGAAGCGGAGAGTATACAGAGAGACGGGAGGAGTTAAAGAGAGGTGATGAAGAGGAAGGTGGGAAGGGAAGAAGTGCGGAGAGGAGGAAGTGATGAGAGAAGGTGAAGAGAGGAATTGGAGAAGGGGCGGAGAGAGGAAGTGTAGAAAAGAGATGGAAAAAATGGAGAAAGTAGGTAGAGAGCGGTGGAGAGAGGTTTAGAGAGAAGAGATGCGGAGAGGGGAGGAGGCGAAGAAAGGAGATTTAGAGAGGAGAAATGAGGTGGAGAGTGGAGAATGCGGAGAGAGGCGTAGAAAGGTGAAGATGGGGAGAAGAGGAGATGGAGAGAGGAGGTGAAGAGAGGAGGTGGGGAGAAGAGGTGTAGAAAGGTGGGGATTGAAGAAAAGAGGAGGTAGAGAGAAGAGGTGGAGGTAGGAGGTAGAGAAAAGAGATGGAGATGAAGTGGAGAGGAGGAGGTGGGGAGAAAAGGAAATGGGGAGAAAAGGAGGTGGGGAGAAAAGGAGGTGTGGAGAAGAGGAGGCGTAGAAAGGTGAGGATGAAGAATAGAGGAGGTTGAGAGAGGAGGTTGAGAGAGGAGGTTGAGAGAGGAGGTTGAGAGAGGAGGTTGAGAGAGGAGGTTGAGAGAGGTGGTTGAGAGAGGAGGTTGAGAGAAGAGGTGGGGTGAAGAGGTGCGGAGAAGAGGTGGAGAAAGGAGGAAATAGCGAGGAAAAGGTTGGTGGTTGGAGAAATCGGATTCGTTTGCCCCCCTACTGAGGGGAAACCCTAGCTGGTGGGTGCGGAGGAGCGTTTGGTGCGAGAAGAGTACATTTTCTCGCCGTCGAAATTTTTTGAAAAATATTATTCTTTTGAGCAAAAAAGATTTTGGTGCGGACATTTTTTTTTAGATTAAGCCGGCGGTAGTGTAAGTAGCAATGGAAAATCACACGTAAATTTTAGTAGGAGGAAGAATTATCGAATTCACAGTATGGGTGAAATCGAATTGAAAAATCTATGCCTCTCCAATAGCTATTAAAGATCAGAAAAACCATATGCGCAATTTGGCTACGAAGCAGCCGTCGTCAGCAGTAATTCATCGACATTTACAGTTTCTATTCAGAATCAACTTTGTTACCTTGTGAAAAAAATCACGTGTTCGCGTAGAATACGAGCTTCCTCGCGTTACATACATAGGTAAAATGATATGCTCCATCAATTCAGTACCGCGTATAATTCAATTTTATACGTGTTGGACGTGAGTATTTATTTAACCGCGTATAATCAAATCCAGCATTATTAATAGTGAAGTGGAGACTACGGTGAAGATAAAATAAAGAAAGGAAATAACTCCTATGCCGTAAATTAATTTACGAGTTGTTTCCTTCTTTATTTTAAATCCAGCATTGGGAAAAGTCGCATTGGTAAAGGGTTTATTGCACTTGTTACGCGCCAGTTATGGAACGATTGCGCAAATGCGGGATGTTTTGCCAATAGAATTAATGTTATTTTATATGGATGCCATTGGTATCGCAAGTCATCCCTTCACATTTCGTTGGAATCAAGGACGTACCCAGGGGAAGTGTCCGGACCCCCTCCCTCCCCGGTGTACAGACATTTGTGGAATCTGCGATAACCACGCTACAAACTTGCTACGTTGCCTCTTGCTACGCTGCCACTTGCTGCGTTGAGTTATGAGAGCTAAAAACGTTGCAAAAGTTTATTTGAATAGGACTTTTATTTAATCAATTGCTGGAAATTTGGTTTTCGGTTTTAGACCCCTCCCCACTAATTAAATTTCTGGGTACGTGCATGGTTTGAACGATTCCTCAAAATCGTCGAAAAGAATATCAGTTCAAAGTTACATGTTCCCAAGCATAGAAAAAGTCGTTGCATTCCATCTCGTCGAAGTGAATCGAATTCCACCATGAGGAATAAGCACTTGTACAAGCAAACCCACCGCTTACACGGTTTATTCCACAAAAGGGCGAATTTCACGCGACGGAATAAATGAGGCGGAATGCGTTCAAATTTAAATCGCTTCCTCTCAGCCTGTTGGCAAATAAATAAACTACAAAGGGCGCTTTTTGAGGATGAGGAGCGTTGGGAAGGAACTGAGCCCCGCTCTTAACAAGCGGTTAAGGCAAACAATTCAGCAGATGTTAAGAGGGGGAGAGGGTGAGTGAGTGAGGGTGAGAGGAGAAAGATCAGGAGGAAAAAAGGACGAGATCGACTCGAGCATCGTCCTCGCGCTATCGCGCGTCACTTTGATGGACAGCAGCGAGGATACTTAAAAGGGTGGGGAAGCATGATGTAAATAGGGAGAAAGGAGGGGGAGAGGCCACGGGATAGTGACCTGGTTGAGGGGGTGGGGAGAAGAGGTGGTGTTTGTGGTTTGGCCGTCGTTCTCAATTGCGTCCAACGACAGTGGTGGAGGAGGTGGAGAGGGAGGAAGGGTGAAAGTGGGAGTGGGTTTAATATTCTTCTCGTCCGCCGCTCTTCTCTTTTCTTTATCAAGCTTTTTCGTTCTTAGCCGCTTCGTTTGTTCCTTCCTCTGTTTTCGCGCTTCTGTTTCGCCATTTGACCGACCGCCGGCATTGACCTCGCGGCAGTGGCGAGTCGACGAACGGGTTGAAAGAAACCGTACCCTTTTGCCCCTTCGCGCTTGAGGGGTCCGTTTCGCAGAAAAATAAAAATAGCAAAAATGAAAATTTATATTATACAAATAAACAATGCTTAACCTACTTTTCATCGCAGTCTTTTGTATAGTTTCGTTTAGTCAATTCATGGCAAAGATCGACAAAAAAACGTTAGTCCGAGGAACGCGAAATTCACCATCCGGCACTGCCTTGTGGCTTAATGCCATCCACTGCTTACTGACTTATTGTTGTATTATTCTGTCTTGTATTACATCTGTCTCAAACTCGCATTGCTCGATGACCCAATAGGAAATTATTCAATTTCCATCGATAGTGAATGGAATTATTTTGTTGGAAAATACCACTTAATGTAAAATTCGTCATTTTTATCATTTTAAAATTATTTCGTTTTTCTCGGGTTTCCATGGTCGTGTCATTCGCGGCCTCTCTTGCATCTTTTTTCCGTTAAAATAATGGTAACTGGAGGGTCGAGTCGAGCGAATTGGGGCTTGTGTTTTGACGCCCATGGCCTATGAGAAAATTATCACGTCAACCTATGTAATTATCCATATCGTGAATACTTGATACAGTGTAAGAGGGATACATTAGTCTGAATTTACCTATGTCGAAATTGTTATACGCATCACAGTGCGCTGAATCGTTTCAGTACCGTTCAGTACCGGTGAAAATTTCTTTTTTTTTTAATGCCTTACTTCGCTGCGTATCCTAAACATTCCTTCAATGTACGCTAGACGGGGAATTATACCGACAGCGGCACGTGTGCGGCCTTGAATAAAACCGTCTTATATCATTACAAAATCTGATGTTGCCACCACATGACTTTCTCCATATCTGTAATATTTCTAAAAATTCCAAATAGGTTACATAATAATAAATATTTTAAGAAACTGCGAGAAAATTTTAGACTTTACAAAGAACAGAAATAAACAAACCATAGCCTTCTGATATTAGATATAGACACAAAGCTCCAACAATTAGGGAAAGAGATTGGAGCGTTACTAAGATGTAACTAAGCGTCAATTGTTAACAATAGCCGTCGGTAGGTGGCGTGGTGGTGGCAGCTAAAAATATAAGATATCTCTTAAACAATGCATTATATAGAAAAATGTTTCAAACAAAGGTTGTAGAAAATTAAATTTCCTACGACCTTTATTCCGATACATTTATTAAATATCAAAGCAAATATTTCAAAATAACGGATAAGTGACAAGGGTAAACACCCACTTCCGGTCGACCGATTTTTACCAAAAACTAATCAGTTCTTCCGACTTTTATAAAAATGTTAAATATAAAATTTCACGTTGACCTGATTAATAGTTTTTGAGTTAGAACACCCACATAAAGCTATCACACCCAGACATCATCGAGAAAATGGTCAAAACGTGTTCAGGGGACCTCAAAACTTGTATTTCCGTTGAAATCTCGAAGTCGATTTTTTTCATGAATGCAATACTTTCCCCTATACTACGTATATGGAGAAAGTAATAAGAGACGTGCTCACGAAAAGGCTCGAGATCCAATATTGGCTTTCGCGTCGGATGGATTCAGTAACTTAACTGCGAATTTAGGTTTTTACCAACGAACATTTTAGACACTGCTATCAGATAAACTTTCCAGAAACGAAATCGTCGACAAAAAAATCCGATGATTCATAGCTAATGTAGGTAACATCGAAACGCAGCATAAAATATATATCGGTGCTTTCATTGTTGATGACGTGACGCATTTGCGCATCGAAGATGACGTACAAAGTTTTCCGAAGAAAAATATAAAAAAAACCCTTCGGCCGCATTCCTTGTGTTTTCCTCCGCGACGATTTGCAAGCAACTCTCGTCTCGTGCGATATAAAGCGTCGTTTAACGTCACTAAACGGCATGAATACGCGTCGTCGAGTCCGATACCATTTTCGTTTCCTTCGCTACAAATCGCTCTCAGCAGACAAAGGCTCGATGGCGATCTCTGAAAACAGTGTCGGCTCGGTTTCATCGCGGGAATCGCTAATTGCTCCGCGCAGCTGCGGATCAAGCGCGGGGATCGCCGAAGAGGTTACAGCATCGAGCGAAATTAAGGGGAAAAAACCCTCTCGTTCGTCGAGTTGGTCCCGAGTTATTTGCGCTTGGGTTACAGTTTGCTCGTCGGAGATGAAGACGCTTTTTCTACTCATTCTTTGGCTGATTACGGTGATTAATGAAGTATATTTTCTCGGGAAAAATCGGCTTACATTTCCATGCGTGCGATAATATAACAATCAGTGGAGCAACCAGGAATTTACTTTGGGGGCGGCAGATAATAAAAGTCATTTTTTCATAAGGATATTACCCTCTTATTTTTCTTTGATAATTTCCATTAATAACTCATAAACATCGCTATAAAATTGAAAAATCATTACAGTCATTTAATAACAGTATTTAGTTTCAAGTTAAAGTTTAAATTAATGCGAAAGCAGTCGCAGAGCAAATTATTTGCGACATTGGGGGAGGGAGGAGCAACTGCTTCTTCCCCTCCCCTTGACTGCGATACTGATAACAATCGATTAAACGTAATATCGACAATAATCGAGCAAGGGCGGATCCAGGCTTCATCCTTGCAGGAGGGGGGAAGTATTCAAAGATTACAAAATAAAATTTCTTCAAAAGCGTACAATTTCAATCTGTAAAAAGGAAATAGATATTTTGAACAACGAAATAGATGCAGTAAAAAAGTAGCATTTCTTCGATATGTTATCTTTTATTATTTTATTAATTTTTTTCGGTGTTCTGAAATCTTGGGTGAGGGGGCAATTTCCCTCTTGACCCCCTTCCCTCTGGTTCCGGCCTTTGAATCGAGCTGACACAAATATGTCTCTGCGATAGGTATGACCTGGTCAGGAAAACCAGATGGGTATTTTAGCTACAAACCAGCCTTCATAAGTGGTGATACGCCGTTGCTGTTTTAAATTAATAACCGGTAACGATCGATAACCACTGATGACGGATGCTTTGTAGACGAAATGCGCATCTGATTCTCCTGAACTTTTAGGTCTATTGGAGAATCAGTTTTTTAACTAGATTTCAGCCACGAGGCGAGCTCAACAATTATCTCTTGAAATAATCGAACTGTAAAGTGTAAATTCGATTACGATTTATAATAATAACTAGCGACGACAAGTCAAAAATGGCGGGATGATAATAACAAATCTAAAAATAGAAATTCGAGTTTGTGAAAAATTTCTCCCGAAAAAAGCGAAAGAAAAAATTTCTTTTTTAATTTCCCAAACTAAAACTTCTTTAATTGTTTTGTATTGTTTATTTTTGGCAAAACCTGTTTGAAGATTTAATTATTAGTGTAACAGCTGTTTTAAAACGACGTTTTCTGTGAATGTGCAATCCTCGCCTGGAATTAAGTGTGTTGTGAACATGGACTCTTAAATTTTCATGATTTCTGCATCGAGTCAATTTTATGCATGTATAAGAAAGCATACAATAATGAGGATCTCGAGTTCAACAATCTGTTCTGTCTTCATGGGAACCTTTCACAAAAAAACGCAATATTTTCATGAAATTTTGAATTTTTATGCAAAGTTCGAGCGATTTCGAACCGAAATCAAAAATCGACGAAAAGAATAAGAATCTTTGTTTATTTTCCTATCAAATGGCTTTTATCCGAAGATCGTAGGTAAATTACTTCTATTTTAATTTTGCAAAAGAAAAAAAGCCTGCAGGTCGAAAAATCGATTTCTAGGGGTTATGTTATAGGGAATGCATCACCAGCCATGGACTCGAACTCTGGACGTTTTTCGTAAATGTTTCTTCGTCAGAGCATTTTTACTTATGAGCAGACCATTTCCGCCAAATTTCATTGTTATATGTACATATTTGATCAAGTTAATCGTCTTTTAATGTATTTTTATCACCAGTTACGAACGAACGAACATGGGATTTTATTATATTTGGATAATTTAAAGGGCGATATTTAGACCATCGAGTCCATTATTAAATATAACCCTGAATGACGAACACAAGCATCCATACCCTCGGCGAGATTAGAACCCGTGACCTCAGTATCCATGGGCAGATACTCGAATCACACGTCTACCTAGCCTCGGAGTTAAAGTTTTTAGAGAAACGAACTTAGTTACGGTGAGATTTTCGATTTTCCCACAATCACGGTACGGGAAAAAAGACAGGAAAACTTGGAAACGGCGTACTTAACAGATTGAGCCCCTCTCCCCGCCATCTATTTTTTCCCATCCAGAGAATTGCGGCACTCCATTTAGGAATAGCGTTAAAACCTCTCAATACGCGCCACGCATGACGAGTTATGCCCGATCGGACGGGAAGGAAAAATAAGTCTTTTTACGAATTCAATAGGCTCAACCGCTCTCGCTTTAGGTTATGCTTATGTCTGCGACTCACGTTTATCACTGTTGGTCGAGCCCATATTAATGAAAGGCAAACAAACGAGAGGAGAAGCAGAGAGGGAGTTACGTGTAGGTTTGCCACCACTCCGGGTTGGAGCGAGTCATCTCCGGGCTACGCTTAAGGGTTGAGTCGTAATTTCTCCAGGTCAGTGAGATTAGGAAAATTGGTTTAAAATTTCGTGTTAAAAAAACTACACGAGAGAGAACTCATGACGAGTTGCCTCGAACGATTGTAGGAATAGCGAATTCGACACAGTGGTAAGTTGGCACTCAAGCTCAGCGTGTTTTGTTAGATTAGCCGGGAATTCCCGCCTTTTGAGCTTCCAGTAATAGTTGCAGACTTACTGTGTTTTTGTTAACGTATTCCATTAAAAACTTTATTACGGGGTGAGTATAAGAAAAATGACTAATTGTTTTTTTACTTTCTCCATCCGCGATTTGACCCTGAGTCTCCGGATTAGAGCAAGCGCAAAGGCGGCAAATCTAGTTAGACAGAACAGTGGTCTTAAACTTTCAATCGTCGCGGCCCCTTGAATGGAGAATGGTAATAAAAATGAGAAACTTTTATACAAATTTCTTCATTTTATATAACTATTCATAATTTTTACAACATCGTATTTCCCAAAAATTCCCTGATAAAATTTTATTATTCGCGAAAATTTCATTCTTGGCATTTCACCTTAAATCCAAAATAATTCTGCGATCACCTGGTGGGCCGCTTCTCCCTGTTTGAGAAATACTGGCGTAGAATATCGGAAGAATCCTTGAGTTTGAGGGGAGTTTTGCGGTTCCAAGCCGAGGGGAGGAGAGAGTACGAGTCCATTTCTCGCGCCACAGCCTTTCGCTCTAAACACCCCCTCTCTTCCCCCACCATTTTCTCCCTCCCTCTTCCCTCTCGTCACATGCAAATGAGAGCTCCTGAGGAGGGAGGCTGTCGCGAAGGGGGAGGAGGAGAGGGCAAATTTATGCAGACCATTGCCCTCCAGAGATGCTATCTCCCAGGCCTTTATCTTCGTCCCTACCACCTTCCATTCCATCCTCTCTCTCTCTCTCTCTTACACTATTTTTATTTCTCTTTCGTCTCTTCCTCCGTGAGCGCAACAGCTGTAAGGCCCCACGGGCCCCACTCACTTGCTCTGCCCAACCGACCCCGCCCCTCGTTTCCGCCCTTCTCTCTTCTCCTCAGCTCCCTCTCCTCCTCAGCTCCCTCTCCCTCCCTCCCCCCCCTGCTATAGCTCTTCTGCATGGCTCGGCTGCCTTGGAGGGCAAATGACGTCACGAGGAGGCAGAACAAGGAGGCCGTTAATAAGATGAGAGACGGCGATGAGAACGGGAAGGCAGTGAGAGAGAGAGAGGGAGATTTGTTTCCATTTGCGTCCGTGCCGTCATGACCCTAATCTATTCGATGATAACGCGATGCAATATATACAGGGCCGAACCTCCACAAGTCGAAATACGTGGAATGGAAATAATCAGGGTGAAAAAAATTCGGACTTCGTAGTTCATGACGACGCGTGGGTATATTAAGCGGAGCAGAAACGAGTTTTAGCGGTTATGCTGTATTTTTGCGCATATGTGTACGTGAATAGACATGCGGCAAGCAAACTTCAAGGGACTTAGAATTTCATGGTTAGTTGTAATAACCGATGAATACATGTTTTCGAAGGGCGTTGGAGTATACAGTCAAACCCCGAATTAGCGCCCTCCTATATAACTCCACTCCCGCATACCGCCCATGAATTGTAGTGAACAGAACTTCCTTCCACCTTATGATTACATAGAGCAAGCATAGACATCAATTTACCGCCACACTCGCTTTAGTGTCAATGCCACTGATGGGCAAACGGTGGTGCTAAATAGGGGTTTGGCTGTACTTCGTAGAAACGAGCATTTTGTGTTAACGAGGTTTTAGGTGTACCCGCACGCACTCTCACACACCCACTCGCACACGCATTCCCGCGCGCACACACATTCGCATACACAGTATTAACTGGGCTAACACGTCATTCAAAGGCAGGAAAAATCGTTTAGCTTATGGCATAGCCTTGCATTATCCGATTAATTTATACAGAAATGCCTCATTGTTTTAAAGGCGCGTGGATAACGCGAGCAGTTTTTCCTTCCAACGATCGTAATAAGAATTTCGCATTGCAATTTAAACACTCGATTGTCTCTCGGTGGTCGTATGTTCAAGGGATGGAATGAAGAGAAGCTAGTCGTCACACTAGCCGAGATCGCTATTATTATACGCTCGCACGAACGTTTGAGAATGCAGCGGGAAGATAGGCAGCGAGTGAGCAATGGGAGAGAAAAAGGTGGGAACGGAAAAGGGAGGGAGGAAGCGGCAGTCTCTTTACGGTATCGACAGGTGGGCGCGCGTATAGATAGATAGGCGTGCGTATAGATAGATAGGCGTGCGTGCTAGAGTAGTTGCGTAAGTTATGATAGGGTGAGCGGTGGTATCTACTCAGACTCGCGATAAGCGAAAGATAGAAAATCGTTTCGCTCTCGCGGGCTCGCATTTGTCGCGAATTGCCTATTCCCATGTGCCATAAACAACGGTCATTTGTTCTTTAATCGAACTGAATGGACTGTATTGTCTGGACTTAACGTCTATATTTGGCCCTCAAGTTTTGTTTTCACATGATTAAATATCGAAACTCCGTTGTAACGAGACTTCATAAAATGAGAAAATGTATTCGTTATTGCGAAATTCTTGTTGTATCCGAAAACTGTCTCTATTTTCCGAATTGATGGAGACCGAACCTATTCCGGTTGTGCGAGATGCCTACTACTACTACTAGTTACCTCCGCACACAAATATTTAAAAAGAAGTATTAAGGGTGTAAATAAAACGCTGAAGGAAAAGTCAAAATTAGACAATTAATACAGTAACACTTAATTGATTTTATTGTATAAAGTAAGTTTAAAGGCCATGTAATACTGTACTAACAATACGTATAATCACCTTTATTAGACATAATGCTGGCAAATACCGTATATAGTATTTACGTAATGAATCCTATGTAATATCAAATTCTTCTTCATTGGATTTTAGTACGTACTTGTTTTGACGGACTTTTGTTTTACAATAACCCATTGAATTTTTATGTATTTCCGACAAAATTTGAAAGACCTATCGTGAAAATCAACATTTGGTGAAATACCACTGACAACAACTATGTACCTACTTTGTGGCCGAAATTCGCGTATTTTTTGCCTTAGAAAATGGCTACCAAAGATGCAATTATGCATAACCTAATTAGATATTCGTTCAGCTCGCTGATTCGAATTTTAAATGAGCGCGTTGCTTGGTTCTACTAATTTATGTCTTCGCTTCAGGTAAGAAATTTCGGTTTGTATCGCAACGATCAGAAGAAATGAGACTGGTTAACGTCATTTTTGCATTCCGAGCCAACCAAACTGCATTTCCTTTCATTTCAGACCTCCACTTCTCCATTTAACTGTATCCGAGGAAAGAAATTTCACCGGTGGCCGAAGCGTGCGTCCTCGCGTACGTGTTCGGCATACGCGTCCCTTCGAGGGAGAATCTCCTCGAAGTCGTAATGAAATGAAACGAGTCCGTATACAAACACATTTCCTATCTGTTTAAACGATAACG
The DNA here is from genome assembly GCA_028673005.1 of Tanypteryx hageni. NCBI lineage: Eukaryota > Metazoa > Arthropoda > Insecta > Odonata > Petaluridae > Tanypteryx > Tanypteryx hageni. The sequence continues at coordinate 67,543,797 of CM054113.1, forward strand.
AGATAACGAGACCTACCCATCGGCTTAGAACGGATCCGTTCGGGAAGATTGGTCCATTTGTTTTCCCCCCATCTTCCGCCCACCAATCAGGAGGACCCCTTTTCTCTCATCCGTTATTGAGTGATAACGATGAAGGAATGCCGCTCGCCTTCCTTTTCTCATCCCTCTCTCTCTATTCATCTCTTTCCCTTTTTATCTCTTCGGGGCCCGTGTCGCCCTCCTTGCCTTGTATGGCGCTACACTCTCGCTCGGAGAAAAAGGCCGGTTCCTCTTCCCGAATGAGAATAACACGAGGACGGGCGGAGACGTTCTCCGTTAGCGTTCGGTAAGGCCGACGCCATTCGCATGACGTCACACTCTCCTCCAGCCGGATGGTGGGAGGAAGGGGGGAGGGAGGAGGAGAGAGGGGGCGATTCCACGCGTCTTAACTCTCCGCGATCGCGTGCGTGCGTGAAATGGGATGCACGAGATGGCTGCGGTTTCTCTCTCACTCTTCTAGCAAGAGTTCGCACGACACTTCGGTGCTCCGTGGTGCTCGATAGAGAAGAGGTGATCGGCCGAGGTGTCTGTCTCTCGCTTTCCTTCGTCGCGGGGAAATCACATGACTCTCGCGGGAGTGAAATCATGGCGATGATGCTATTCAGGCGAGGGTTTTCTTGAAACGGATGGAGGTCTATTAGTCGAGATGAGTTGGGAAATATTCTAGAAGTCCATGTTGGGCGAGGTTTTTATTCGTTATGGTGCTGGCACGTGGAACTGGCGGGCCGCATGCGGTCCTTTCTATGCATGTCCTGTGCTGTGCGTATATAAGATTAATATTTATAGATTTTATTTTACTGCAAAAAAGGCGAATTTTTTGCTACCCAGAAATTATCGTGTAAAACATTTTCTTAATTATTGCTCTTAATAGCAAATAAATGTTCGTTTGTGAAGATAGAAATATATTTTTCTTCTCTGTGGCTTCCCTCGAACATACATATATATATATATATATATATATATATATATATATATATATATATATATATATATATATATAATGCTAATATGAGTCTTCAATGGCGACTTTCCTAATAATGCGGCACTGATGCCCTATCGAGTTTGGCAGAACATATCTAAAGTAATTTTCATGAATATATTTTTCATCATGCAATTTACTAGATTTGCGGGTGGCAGGGGATCCAATGCGCGAAACCATCCCTAACAGCGATTCCTAACTGCCTTGGCCCTCCTATCGTGATTGCCATTTAGGGGAGATCGGACCTTAGTCTCGTTCCGTCCTGCCGTCTGTCCTGTGTGTTTTATCTTCACGGTCGTACCTTCCCATATGGGAGGATTAGTCTGGCGTAGCTGTCGTCCGGGCAACCTGGAAGGAACCCGGGGTGAAGCACTTGAGGGGGGGGGGCACAAGAGATTGAATGTTAAGGCCTTGAAAAAGCCTATCCTAAGGTCTAGGGATTAGTCCTAAAACAGTCTGCTTGTCTCTCCGACCTCCGGTAGCTGCAATATGGGGTTTATTCGACGCTATTCTAGCGTTATTCAAATTTTAATCCTCTGATCAGGACTGGCCCTAGGTATTTTGGCGTCCCGGACAAGGATCCGTTCAGGCTCTGCCTTATAATTAAGGAAATTTTTATGAAAACATGTCTAACGTGCCTGCTTATTTATTTAAGGAAATATTAAAGAGGGAAGGATTAAAGATATGCCATAGGTATGCTCAGCCTTTCGGCGGTTGCCGGTCGACATTCTTCGTATATTCTGTGCACGGGCGTCGAGAGCTAACGCTGACCCCGGTGCAAAGTGTATGGCGGGCCCCCCATGTGTGTGTATATGTGTTTGTGCGTGTATGTCCGCATGGAGATATGAGGGTTAAAAAGCAACTAGTAATTTCTGAAAAAAATTTATTGAAAAAATGTGTTAATCTTAAATAGCCAAAAAATTGAAAGAATATAACATAAAAATTAAACAAATATAACGAGTACATGAATAAATACGGTATTTAACTTATGAGTAATTATCAGTTAAAATATTGTTGCTTAAGTAAATATAACTAAGGATATTAATAAATAGCTAGCGATTACTTACCTTTATTGTTAATCCCAATTAAACGTCTTGAAAATATAAGTCCATATAATTTATGCCGGTTGCTCTAAAATATTGAATACATACATAGTACATATTTATACCAAATGAATGACCGTGATAAATGGATGTTAACACAAAGAATACTAGGAAACCATTGAGATCTCTATTTCCGGCCACTCTAATTTTTATTTCTCCATACGTAGGTAGTATAGGGGAAGGTATTGTTTTCATGAAAAAAATCGATTTCAAGATTTCAACGGAAATACAGGTTTTGAGGTCCCCTGGATACGTTTTGACCATTTTCTCGATTATGTCTGTGTGTGTGACAGTTTTTTGTGGGTGCTCTAACTCAAAAACTATTAATCAGGCCAATGCGAAATTTTATATTTAACATTTTTTTTGACACAAGAACTGATTAGTTTTTGGTAAAGATCAGTCAACCGGAAGTGGGTGTTTACTTTTGTCACTATCCGCTTTTTGAAATATTGCTTTAATATGTGGTTAATGTAAAAAGTACTGGAATAAATGTTGTAGGAAATTTAATTTTCTACAACCTTTGTTTGAAACATTTTCCCATATGTTTAAGAGATATTTTTAAAACTATTTTAGCTGCCACCACTTACCGGCGACTTTTGTTAACAATTGACGCTTAGTTACGTCTTAGTAACGCTCCTTTTTATTTTCTGGATTGTTGGAGATTCCTGGCTATATCCAATAACAGAAGGCTACGGTATGAGTCTATTTCTGTTCTTTGTAAAGTATTTAAATTTTTCTCGCAGATGCTTACGAGTAAAATATTCATTATCATTTAACCTATTTGAAATTTTTAGAAATATTACAGGTATGGAGAAAGTCATGTGGTGGCCATATCGGATTTTTGTTAACGTCTTTACCCGCACATCCACTTTGTCAACAATACAACTATACAACATACCGGTATACTCGGCCGAGCCCCTTGAAGAATTGTGGGCCCGGATACTGTAGACCCATCTCCCCCCCCCCCCCTCTCGTCGGGCCTGTCTGTGCATAGACTCTGTGCCCTAGCAAAGGAGGGACAATAGGGAGAGAGGGGAGCTGCCCCGCGCACCGAAGCGAGGTGGGGGGCGGGCAGTTCGATATTTTGGGATTTATATTTCGAATTTTTTATTTTAATTATGAATGCACGGTAACAAGAGTAACATTTTTCTTATTTTTTTACGCAAAACCTCGATAATACAAAACTAATACTAATACAAAATACTCATTTATAAGAAGCGTAATTCAGTTCTCCGCAAAATCATAGGTGTATGTTGCCTGTTAGTGTAACGAACCCGTTAATTTGTATCATGAAATTTAGTCTCTCGAAGTTTGTACTAACGAGGTTTTACTGTATCATTTTTATAATTTTGAAAATTTGGATAGGATGTTTTTTGAACATACATCGGGAGTCAGAATTTCCCAGACAGACCGTCGGGAGGGCGCCCCAAAGAGTTTGGTGCTCCGGGCGGGCCTCCTGTAAAGACATAACGATCTCTTTTGAGCCGTAAATTTTACTCGCGAATTTCGCTACCTTTCTTTAAATTTTTATTTTCTAATATACGTAGTATATTGAGCAAGCATTGTAGTCGTGAAAAAATTCGACTTCGAGATTTTGATGGAAATATACATTTTAGGTGTCCCTAATACCATAAAAGTGGTTGTCGCCATTGTCTGTCTGTTCGCCTTCCTAGGGCCCAAACACGTACATTAAATCGAATGATATCTCATATTTATGCAATATATCATCTTTTGCGGACTCTTTTTTCATAAAAATGATATTGCACAAAAATTAAGGCTAGTTTATTCTTGGCGATTTTTAGAAAAATTTGATTTACACAGTGGCATTACAATTTACGCTAAGCTACCTTACCTAAGACCTATGACGTCACGCCTCCGCCGCGATCCACTGAAAACCTTACTACAGCCTAACGGTTAAACTAAATCGAATATCTCATATTTGTGGATAATATTATTCATAAAAGACATTCTGAAGAGATTAACGATATTGCGCAACAATTAAGGGTACTTTATTCTTGGATATTTTGAAAAAAAAATCGATTTACTCAAAAATGGCTATAAGGATTTTGATTAAAATCCACCCAATCGTCACAAATAGTACTAAGCCGTATATAAAAAAATACGAAATATCGATCATTGGCATTAAAATATACGCTAAACTACGGTTAACTACAAGCTTTTTTCTTTTACAAGCGTACACAGTGGACCAAACGTATATATGTACGTATATGAGAAATTTTGTGCAATGTATATTGCGCCGTTTATTTTTAACGCAAACATGTGACTTCTCATGCGGTTACCATACACTCGACGCGTATTCGTCAGGATGTAACACTTCTCTCAAACTTGGTTTAATATTCAATTTTTCAGTGAGTCTAAGACGGTATACTTTCTCCACTTCTATATTCCTAAACGTTAAATTGAAGTTCTACAACTCGATTTTTTCTGTAACCCGAATTTTCCGTTATCCGGATATTTTTTTATCTTCCTCCAAATTCTGGTCATAGGCATCATATTGTATTTATTGTATTTTCCGGGTTAATTTTCAAGTTCGCTTTGGTATCTCAGATGTGCGACCGAAGGGCCTTATTTCAATTTTCGTTAGAACGCCCATTGAAAGGGAAGTTCCAAGAGAATCAGTCGGTCTTTTTCGAGATTTCTTCAAAGAATATCTTTTCGCCAGTATCCAGCCGGTCCACTTTACAGCGATCACAAATCAGATTTTCGCCACTTAATGACAAGGTTTCTTTATGAGGGGTTTCAAAATTTTTGTCATATTTTTGGTAGGTTACAGGACCGAGTGGAAGGTATTAAAGTTTTACTCGCTTGGAACCTCGACCCGTAACATTCAAATCCAAGAAATAGAAGGAGAAAAAATTCTCAAAATTAGAGAGTGGTGAATCGATTTTCCTGGATAGTTCCGGTTCTTTCTCTGTCAGGAATAAAATTTCCCTAATTTTCTACTTCTATCCCAACGGAAAATTTTCTTTAATCTATGCAAGTAACAAAGCAATTATATTTTCAATTGGTATTTTCAGTGAGAACATTTGCAACGCTAAGAAAATTTAATCCACATATATGTTAGGTATCTGAATACAAAACTCCGCTCCTAGTGCTGAAACCGTGGTTGTATTATTTATTGGATTTTTTACGTTCTTAGTTACCGAGTATTTTTGTAAATTTTCTTGAAAATGCAATTCCGCAAAGTTATGACTTCTCGATCGATTGCATTTTTCACGTTATGTTGGAGTATGCAACTTTGATGTGGAGTGTGGCATTATATGGGTGTGAGACATGGACTTTAAGGGAAGAAGATGTGGGCAGATTGGAGGCGTTTTAGATGTAGGTATGGCGTACACTGAGGATAATTTGATAGAGTGAGATAAAAACAAAAGAGGATGTCTTGAATACGGTAAGGGACGATAGGAGATTATTTGGAGTAGTAAGGGAATGACAGATTTTTTCATGGTCTGTTGAAGGAAGCCATAGAAGGGAAGAGAGGAATATTAGATGATTCGAAAAATCCTCCGAAAGGTAGAATAACTATGACGAATTATTAGAATATGCGCCAGTTATTTATTTTAGAACTGATTAATAAATGTAATTGAAAGTATATTGTTCCATTTATATTTTACAGACTTTTTAAAATTATTTGTATCATTTATATCGATTTTTTTGTAGTTTAAAAATCTGTTGGCGGGAAAAAGCCGTTGTTTCCTTTTTAAAACCTTAATAACTAAGAAATAACACTTTAAAAGGGCATTGTATTATACTATTTGTGTCATTTTCTTCCTTAAGTATAGCTTTTTTTCTAGTTACCTACCGGAAAAAAAATTGAGCATTTGTAGTAGCCGCATAAATAGTAGAACCTCGATATTGCAAATTCGATAATTCGAATTTTCTACAGTTACACGTTCGTATTTATAAACATTATAATGGAGTTTCGATAACTCAGAATTGTCTCCATCTTCCCTTGAGGTTCGGGTTATCTAGGTTTTGAGATATTGCTGTTCGAAATATCGAGGTACGATGGTGCATGGTCGTTAGAATATGCGAACCGGATTTCTAGTGAAGGGCATAACGGAACATAAAACCATTCCTACTGAAAAGACCGCGTGCTTCATGTCGAGTCGTGCCGTTGCCGTTTCTTCAAAGTGCAAATGTTTTCCTTATAAAAAATACCAGCAAGTCGAGTTTGAATGCGCAACCCGCATTTTAGCGCTTGTTTATGACCAACGCGGCATATAACATTATAATATCATTTTTATTTCCGGAAAACCTGATTTGGAATGTGTTCCGCCAGGAATACATGAACATTCTAAGGATCCAGCAATAAATTCTCCGTAGTCGCTAGAACCACGAGCGCCATCGTAAAAACCTCGTGACGTCAGATGTGTTTTACCGGGACGAGGAGGGAGATGAGAGACTCGCGCGTACATTTTATATGTAACGCATTCGGTCGTTGCTGCTTATGGCATTGTTCTCATGCGATTGACCGGATCTCCCACGCGTTGCACACGCGAGGGCTTCGCACGTAATGGCTATTTATCCCCGCAGACGCCTCGCTTACGCGTTGGGGCGGGCGAGTTCCGGGACAGAACGTGGGAGAAGGCGGGAGTCGTCGCAGATTGGCGGAGGTATTACGAAGTGTACTTTTCGTTCACATAATCCAGCAATTACCAAACTTGGACCTCCTCCATCGTCTCTCCTTGACCTACATCAGGATCGATAATTAATGATAACCTATCAAATATATATATATATATATATATATATATATATATATATATATATATATATATATATAACAGCTTACGGAAAAGGAAAGGTAAAATGGATAAATGGATGTCAACAAGGTGTTGGGATGAGGAAACCCAGTGAGCACTCACCAATCAGACGACTTCAGGTTGGCGAGGCTCCGGGGATGTCGAAGCGACACACGTAAAAGAACACTAAAACACAGAAACATCACAAACGTAGAAGCTTTCGGAATTGTTCCTTCATCAGCTACAGAGAGAGAACTGTTGACTGACACCTTGTTGACATCCATTTATATATATATATATATATATATATATATATATATATATATATATATATATATATATACATATACACACACACTAGTAGAAGGTGCTTGCATACTGCAAGCATTTCATCTCACCTTGAAAAAACATTCATTTTTCAGAGAGATATTTAATCATGAGAAATATTTCTTTAATTCTAAAGATTTCTTCTCAAGACCGTTTTTCGTTTTTTCATTATGGAAACATAATGGGGTAAAACAATCACTAATTTTTGCAATTTTAGGAATATTATACTTTTCCCACATTGAGTTAATAATGCAACACATTTCTGCCAAATTTTAAATTTATAGCACAATTAGAAGTGAAATAACATTTATCTAATTGTTTAACATTAAATAATTTTTGACGGGCGCAATAACGATTTCATGGATGCAATGAAATAGTTATTCGTTTAAATATATTAACCACTAAATAATTAAAAATTTTCAGCTCCCTAACTTGCAGAGTAGTGTCTACAAATATACCTATTTGTTTAAACTTGAAGAATTTTTAACTGCCAAACAAATTGAAATATCAAAATTTCTTTAATCCTTATTTCGTTTTTTTACAAATCCTACCTTTAAAAAAATTTCAGCGCCGTAGCACATTCGGAAATACATAAACCTTGAAAATTTGTTTAAACAATTGCGAATTTTTAGCGGCCGCATTGTTGCACTTTTTCAAGATTTTCGGTTTTTCTAGTGGGTTTTGCACAAAATCCTAACTAAGAAAAAATTTTTGGTTCTCCAGCTCATCTGTAAGTGCCTAAACATTAGTATCCTCCTATATGTATGTTATATCCTCCTCTGTAAGGAACGTCTATATATAATGATGTCTGATCGTTATACCAAACCAACGAAGAGAGAGAGAGAGAGGTTATGCATTTGGACATCTCTTAAGATATCGTAACCAAATTTTGCATAATGGTTCCTGAGATATTGTTTTATTTATTTGTTCATAGGAAAAACAGCCATATTTGGCCTCTTACATGTAACATAACAACCAAATAAGCAACAACATAATAATAAATAGGACACTAATTTTAAAAAGACAACAAGACATGGAGTAAGATACGTTCGAGTCGGGGGTTACGTTTAAGAAAGGCGTTGAAGGTGCGGGATGAGGAGAGGAATGATTAGCGGTTGTAGAGTTCAGGGCTGATGGAATTCGGTAGAATAAAGATCTCTGCGATAATGGTGGAAAGGCCGAATTTGGGTAGGTGAAGGACACTATGGTTGCGGGTAGGGCGAGGGAGAACATGAAGGAAAAACAAGGACAAAAGTTTTGTCTGTTTGAATCCTTCCCGAGCAACGCCGGGTGCCTTCAGCTAGTTATCTTTACTTTGTAACCAATTATCCCCTAACCGTTTTATCTTCTTTCTTCCATCCTTCCCTAATTAATTAGATTAATCAATCAATTTGCCTTCTTATCCCTTCCCCTCCACCTCCTTTCTATTCCATTTACTCATTGTATTCCAACTTATGGCTCAGTACCTAATGACGACTCCGTGACAGTGTTGCCAATCTGGGAATTTTCTTCTAGATATAGCGTATTTCGTCGATCATCTGGGGTACAAAAATCTTTAAAATCAGCAAAGCGGATTTTCTGGGCTATTTTACAAATGAATTTTGAGGTTTTTATTCGCGTATTTACAAAATTTATAAAAGTTTAAATATTCTATAACAGGGGTCTCAAACTCGCGGGCCCCGTGGTATATTTCTGCAGCCTGCGAATTAAGGCAATTTAAACTAGACGGCCAAGACTCAAATGTATTTCTTATAAAATATTTCATGTAAATCTAAGAAATTTAAGAAGTATGTTAAATCAGCATTTTTTTTTAAATATACGCAGTTTATTGCTCATTCAGATTTATATAAATTCTGCACAGGTGGGGTACTAAGTATGTTTTTCCTGCTGCCAGTGTGTGTTTTTCATGTCAAAATAATCTAATCCTCGACGCCGAAACTAACATTTTTGTTATGAATGGGTTTGAGGCCGCATCATAGGGTTGTGGCGATTTCTTCCCTGCGGAAGGGGAGAATGAATGACCAAAGAATATGAAACGGTATGAGGACTAAGAAAGTTTGCGACCCGCGGACTTAACACGGTGCCTTCATGCGGCTCGCGCATCGATGTGAGTTTGAGACCCCTTTTCTATAATAATTTTAATCTTCTACAAAAAGTCCATACTTTATGTATTTAATACATAGTGTTTCCAGAAATTCTGTGAAATGACGCGCGCTTAATTTGTAGGGAAGATATGAAAGTGACGTGGATAAAATCCCAATACTAGCTTATTTTCGTCTAAATCTCGGAGATTTTTCATAACCATTTAGTGGATTTATTTTTTGGCAACACAGCTCCGTGAGTCGAAACCTAAGTAGTCATTTTTATTTTTCGTCGTGGAATTTGCAGTCTTGCAATTGTTTCTTTTTACAAATATTTTTTCTTTAAAATTTCATAGAATTCTGTGATTGTCTTTTATAATTCTTGACATCTAGTAGTTAAAGGCCAAGGAAGTTCCGTTTGTAGAGCTGATGGAAATTGATAATAAATTCAAAATCATTATTATATGGTATAAATAAATGTTTGTCCCCACAGTGAAGATCGCACTTCACAGTTTGGAGGGCACTGATGCAACATGACATGTAGACAGGATTGGAAATTACGTTCGATCCTTAGTTATTCTTACTTTACGGGAGGATGAACATAACTCGAGCAGTCGAACTTTTAAGTAAACGTTGATAAACAGTAACGGGAAGAAATTTCTTTTTCAAGTTATAGAAAAAATTCCTGTCAAAGAGCTAAGAAAGTTCATCCCTAAATTGAATAAAAAAGAACTAGAATGGATATAATGACAACCACAACGAAAGTCATTTAGCGAAAAAATCCGGTGCTGAAGGTCATCGTTTAAAAGAAACCTTCATATCGAATGCAAAAAGGCAAAAAAAAAACGCTGGGTTATGTCCAAGGTGAAACTATAAAATCTCGTAAATTACAAGTAGCAATCTCGGCACTTGAACTGCATCAAGTGGATCACATTGCCAACTCTAGCATTCGCAAAGCGGTTGAAGCGACCATATAAGCGTTTATGCCGCAAAGTAGCCGTCATCAGCGGTGATTAAAGATGGAGTTGAAATACGCCTACGCTTTCGTCGACCATTTCATCGTCATATAAGTCACCTGCGTAATTTATCTAGCGATATATTAAGCTTAATTCGTTTTTAAAATTTAACGTCCCCGATAAAAAAAACCTCGTCTAAATTACTCGGAATCAATTTCAACGAACGTTATCGTTTTTTACGGCGCCATATTAAAAGCATTATCGCTCCTTGAAAGATAGGAGAGAGAGAGGGAGAGTAGAGCGACTCTTAAAAAAGGTCGAAAAGTGATCGGTCGAATTACGCATGGACCGCGAAATCAGGAGACCCAGTTCGAGATCGAAATATGGTCGGACGGAGGCGCCTCTCCCAAAACTCGCCCACGGAGCCGCCACGCCACACCTCCACGATCGCGTGGGTGGGGGGGAATCACGTGGGGGGGGGGGTTCGAGAGAATAGGAGGGTGGTGGTATTAAACGGCGTCGGGGGAAGCAAGTCGAGCGTTGGTGGGGTTTGGGACACGACTGGCGCCGCAGTCGTCTCGCGGCCCCGTGGAAATGCGCCATAAACAGTTTAAAACTTTTCGTCTCTTAACAATGGCGACCATTGTGTCGAGTTGGGTGGGCGGCTGGAAGGCAAAGAGGGACCAGGAGAGAAAAAGAGAGGGTTTTTTCCCTTAAGATTTTCCCTTTCCCTTGACGGAGCGAGATATCGGTTGCATTCCTCATTCCGGGTCTCGTCCGCTCTGTTGATCATCTCGGTTTTAACCAGCATCGCCGCCACGCGTTCTTAAACTCCTCTCCCCTTCCCGTTCCTCCTTTCCTTTACCCGCATGTCCCTTCCACAGAGCGATAAAACGAGAAAGAAGGCTTCCGTCTTTATTTTTCTCCGAGAAGGAATCTCTTTTTCTTGTCGGTCTAAAGAGTTTTACAACGCTTTCCCTCCTCCGCGTTTTTTTTTTGTTTTTTCCCCCTCTCCTTTCTGTTATTCCCACATGCGATAATTTTTTGTGGCGATGTCTTTCCTACCACCCCGACCTCTCCTCCTTTCCATAAACGTTGCATTCCCTTCCGGTTGCCACGAGCGTGCGAAGAGCGACGCGTTGACTCTGTTAAGGCAAGCGTGCTACACGTTCCTCGCCCGCATATTCTTATCTCTTTTAATGGTCGACGGCGAAGGAGAGGGAGGAGGAAGTGTGGTAGGATGGAGAGAGGGAGATAGGAGGGAGGGAGAGAGGGAGGTTGGGAGGGAGATGGGAGGGAGAGAGGAGGGAGGGAGGTGGGTGGGTGGGAGGGAGGGAGGAGGAAGGGGGGATGGAGGAGGGAGGTGGGTGGGATGGAGGGAGGAGGAAGGGGGGATGGAGGAGGGAGGGAGAGAGGAGGGAGGGAGAGAGGAGGGAGGGAGAGAGGAGGGAGGGAGAGAGGAGGGAGGGAGGGAGAGGGGAGGGAGGGTGATAAGAGGGAGGGTGATAAGAGGGAGGGTGATAAGAGGGAGGGAGAGAAGATGGAGAGAGAGAGAGAAAGGAGGAAGGGTGGGATAATGGAGGGAAAGAAGAGGGAGGTAGAGAGGAGGGAAGGAGGTAGAGAGGAATGAGAGAGGGAGAGTGGGGAGGAAGGGTGGGAGGATGGAGGGGAAGAGGGAGAGACGAAGGAGGAAGGGTGGGAGGGGGAGAGTGAGGAGAAAGGGTGGAAGGAAGAAGGGAGAGAGCAGGAAGGGTAGGAGGGAGGGAGAGAGGAGGGAGGAAGTTTGGGAGGAGGGAGGGATAGAGAAGGGAGGAATGAGAGAGGGTGGGAGATGGGAGGCAAAAGGAAGAGGAGGAAGTAAGGGAGGGAGGAAGAGGGAAGTGAAAGGAGATAGAGGAAGAGAAGAGTGAGTGGAATGAAAGAAAGGAAAGAAACGAGGAAGTGAGTGAGGAGGTAGAGAAGAGGAAGGGAGGGAAAGAGGAGGGAGAGAAGAGGAAGGGAGGGAAAGAGGAGGGAGGAAGGATGAGAGGTAGGGAATGATGAGGGAGGGAGAGAGGAGAGAGATATGGAGGAGGGAGGAAGATGGAGAAAATGGTCGAGAATGCCTTTTCTCACTCAGATTTCGCTTCGGAAGCGAGATGGCTATAGATTATGTGACCCCCTCTGCCCCCTATAACCGTCGATATAGGAGGGAAAGTGGATGAAGGAGGAGAAGATGAGGGGTTTAGAGGGAAGTGGGGAGAAGTAGAGAGGGAAGGAGCAATCTCCTGGGTGTTATGGGTAGGAAATGAAAGAGCTGCTTCGCGGGCGCGTGGAAATTCTTGAGAACTTTACGAGTGGTTCTATTCCGAAATAGACCCTTTCCATCTCGACTCCGACATGTCTCTACCCTCGCCTTGCCCTCGACGCCTTTTCCCCCATCTCCTTTTTTTCTCCTTCGCCTCGCCTTTCGCCCGACAAAGGTAATTATGGATTTCACTTGCATTTTCTACTAAACTTTCAAGAGTTCAAACAAGCGCGCTTGCGTTAGGTGAGAAGAAACCCGATTTTCTAATAATAAAGGTTTAGCGATATGACTTACGTGCAACTCTTATTTACAGTCGAACCTCGATAAATCGAACACCAATAGCTCCAACATCGATAAATCGAATATCGATAGCTCCAACATCAATCACTCGAACATAGATAACTCGAACCTAAAGGGAAGACGAAAAAGTTCTAGGTATTGAAACTTCGAGTCATGGAACTTCATGTTAACGTGCATGAATCCGAATGTGGAAATATATCTACTTTGACGAATTGAAAACTCGAGTTTTGGACGTTCGAGTTGTGGAGGTTCTACTGTATTTCATTGCGATCGACCGATGATATTTCGACCATCTTTTTCTAATTTAAAGAGAAAGAACGGCATAATGAGCAAGTTTTGCGAATTTTACATACCAAGACTCATTATTTACAGTGCAATGCGTATTATTTACTTTTCGAATGAATCGGCTTAATTATAATCTCGGAGTCGCCGTTAATATTCCGGAATCACGACCCGGTAGTGCGTGTCCTAATTTGTTTCCAGGTTATAACCCGAAAAAATTGCCATTTCAGCAAATACGAATGTGGGAAATCGGGATTTATAGCCTGCTTGCGTTGTATCTCTTCCTCTAGTGTTTCTTGGGAAAGATGATGAAGCGGTGGTTATTTATAGTGTGTACCAACGGGTGGATGTGGTGACAAATGTTGAACCGTATCCTCGCTATCCATCTCCTTCCCCCTCGAACCTTTCTAACAGCCTCCTTACCACGCTAACTTCTCCCCGCCTCTTTCACCCTCGCCCCCCCCCCCGCTTCCATCACGCCCTCGTATCCATTTGTTGCGACTGTGAAACCGCAAACTCTTCAGAAAGAGAAACAAATACCTCGGATCGGTTTATGTAGGGACATTATTTTTTCGAACATACAGCAAATTTTGCGCTCAGAAGTTGCAGATCGCAGAAAGCTCGCTTCGGAAGAATGTTGCCTAACTGTAGACGTATTAGGATTGAGATAATCTCCCGATTAACCGGATATAGAATATCCAGAAATTTTCAGACTTATAACTTCAAAGTTTTTCATGCTGCATTGCTTAGGCATACATTTACGGTGTTTACTAGTACGTTGTACAGTTATTGCTTGAGTTATTCTATCGTTGACTTAGTTTTCTTTTAACATCTGAATATTTACTTATTTTTGATTTGTGCTTACTATAACTAAATGGGAATGCCGATCAACTGGAATCGACTCAGCCCCGAGGAATCCGGAAAATCTGGAGTTTACTGTATGGGCTTATGTTTATCCAAAATGTCGCAGTGGATTTTGGTCCGATTTTGTCTGCGGGGAGACATTTTTTAGTCGAAAGGTTCACAGTTACTCAATTTTGTATTAACTAATGCTGAATTGCAGCAGGGTTAGATCTAGGCTCATAGCTTAGGGGTTAATAAGAAAACAAATGTATTCACTAACACCTATTTATGCATAATAATACCGTCTCATTATAATAAATATACAGCGTATATTATGCGCTGCTTAGATATTTGCAACATATTTAAAGAATGCCTATAATATAAAATAAATTAATCGAGATAATATTTTAATGGAGATTGATCATCCCCCTTAGGAAAAGTAATTATCCTATTACTCCCCCCACCTTTATATCCAACGCTGAATTGCAGCAATGTCTTTTAATAGTACGGAATACAAAAAAAATCGCCCAAGTCCAAGTTTCGTCGTGAAAATTCCTCCATATTTGTTTTTAAATAAAAGAGTTAATTAATGTTGACGGTTACACAAAAGAAAATAATACATTATATGTTAAACAGTTTTCGTAATTATAGCGACAATTGCAAAACTATTTGTAATAGACAGGAAACCATGCGATAATGTCGCGAATCTACGAAACCATTCTCGAATTCTTTGTTCTTTGAGAGATTTCTTCGTGTAACTATGGCTAGGCGTAGACATAGCCCTTCAAACATAAAAACTTGTTTGTAATCACTATATTGTAATATGCGAAATTATTGCTTATTGGATCCAAATAAGAAAATATAGAAAGTAAGTAAAATTGCTCACAATCCCGACTTTCTCAGTGCTGGAGAAAAATTAATGTCGGAAGTAAATATATTTCTTTAAACTCGATTATGCGACAATAATTTAGTTGAAAAGCTTTCGACCAACCTATCAGGAGCGTCATACAACTCGTTTACTGATAGAAACTCGCCTGTAAGGAGCAAGACAAAACACTATGTTACCGGTTTACTGGATGTCGAACTATCGGAATTTCGATTAACTGTTGTTTTAAAGACTTTAAATTTTTTAAAAACTACTTTACATGTGCACATATGTGTGACATTTACTTGTACTATCTAACAGTCTAACAAACAGTCTAACAATAATAAAAGGCTACTTCTGTCCATTTGTCCCTTTGTGGCTCCCTCTGCCACGCTATAAAAATGCGAATAACTCGATAATGGAACGAGTTTCATTTTTTATATTTGGCAGGAATGATTGATTCACATATTGTAAGATGATGACGAAAAGAAATCTCGAAAAAAGTCCTAGGTTCAACTCCAAGGTAGGCCTTTTCATTTCCCATATGATAACACGTAAAAATCGACTTTTTGACTTGCAGGCTTTTATTCTTTTTGAGATCTAAATTAGAAATAATTAACCTATGATCTTCGGATCTAGCCCATTTTAAAGAAAAGTTTCTTATTCTGTTCATTTTTTCCCGCCTACAATTTGAAATTCCTCATGTTAAGCGTTTTATTCACATATTTTGGGGAAATATTGACATTTAACGGGATGTTGCCATGCCAACCCATTACATTGTTAAACCTCGAAATCCTGTTGTTATTTCAATCCTTAGGGGTGAAAGCGTGCTTTGAATGCTCTTACAATTATTACGAGAGAGAAATTCTTTTCATAGCAACCAATGTAAACAACATTCGTTGCGTTATTTACGAGAAGGAATACATTTGAACGTAGAGCATTAATTATTTGCATATTAAAATTAGGTACTTAGAATCATCGTAGGAGTTCGAAACTTGAAACAACAAACGCCTAAAAGAACGAAAGTTTGTTTTCTTGCCATCCAAAGAAAGTGAAGGCATATTTACGTTCATTTTTCATCTCACAAAAACCTTACCCGTTGAATTTCAACGGGCATCTCCCTAGTGACTAATAAAGGCGTTAATGCATAGAGCAGCGTTACTTGAATGAGTTACTCTTATTTGAGTTTTTTCTTCACATCCTTTATTTATTATATATATAATATATATATATATATATATATATATATATATATATATATATATAATTTTTGTCATTTGTGTGTACCACGTGTAATTAGGCATATCGGTCAACCGGAATATTTAATTAAACAGAATATGCTCGGTCCCGACGCATCCGGTTAATCGGGAGTTTAATGTACGCAAAAATCCTCGCTTTCGATGCAATTTTCAAAATTATGGTGGACGACGAACCAGCAGTTCAAAGGTATCGATTATCGTACATACTCGCGTAATGTGCGATTTTTTGAGACCTATTTTTTTGCTAAAAATTAGGGGGTCGCAAATCACACGAGGTATGTTTTTGAAACGGTGATATCATCTCGTTTTGAACATATGTCTATTTACCCGTAACCTCGATCTGAGGCCTTGCCTTACCAACTTCTAATTTTTAAGTAACTTATTATTATATATGTAGATTTAATAAAGTTCTGATATAACCTTATTTAATCTTTCAACCTCCATTATGAAAAGAAAAATAAATATCCACAAAATTACCAATAATTCATGGAATAAATGTTTGTTTACATGAAAAGACCTCGGTAAAATCAGGTAGCCGTTCCTGCGACACATTCTAACGTTTACGGTATTAGACTGAGTTGCCAAGTGTAAATTTTTTAGCCATATAATTTTTAAAAAGAAATGAGAGGAGCAAGGTGGAAACCATCCATGGCAACATTATTGTGTTACAATTGTACGATAGTTAAAAATGCTCTATTAGAGAGACATTTGTTTGGCTATTAGCTGTTCCCGCAACACAACATTCTTAAAACATTTCTGACTAGTGAGCTACGAACTGTGATAATTACAATTATTCACTCATTTTCTCTTCATTAATATGTAAATACAGGTAATTAAAAGGTATTTTTTCAATTAACAGTACAGGTATACATTTGAATGCTTTCTCTTTACTTTCATGAAGATAGACATCGTATCGAAAGAAACTAAAGAAAACGCACTATATTTTAAAAGGAACTGAAGGTCACGCTACCGGAACTCAGAAATTCCAACTCGCACATTACACGACACAGGGTAAAAGCAAGATTTTGAGGCAAAAATAAGGGGTCGCAAATTATGCGAGGTCGTAAAATACTCGAGTATATACGGTACGTCATTCTCATTTGTTTTTATTGGCTCTTTCAATCATGTTATCCTAACTTCTCGTGAATTCAAGTAATTTATTCCCAACGTTACGTCCAATCTGTGTGTGGGCGGCGCTCTCGTGGCCTTTTCCGCTCTAGGAACTAGTTTCATCGTTCTCTACAGCTGCACGCCGTTAAGACTTATGAAAATACACCGTCTCTTAAAAAATATACATTAATAAGAAAACTAAAAAAATAGATAACGGGAATCGTTGAGCAAGAGATGCATTAATCTCTCTTGTATATGCACAGAAATCCGTTCGTTAACGTCCCGGCAAGAAAAACAAACAAAGGGGAAATACTTGGTGGTTTGCTTTAGTGGATCCCTAAGACTGTTCTATCGTAAATAGATCGTTTTACGGTCTGGCAGGGTTACCTAAATTTAGAGAACCGAAATTATGTTTAACCTTAGTCTTCTGTAAAATATTTAAGCGTCTTCTGTCGGAAAATTCTGGTATCATCGTTTACATTCGATATGTCAAGCGTTCTTGTAATTAATTAACGAAGGCATTTTCTTTCTTATCTAATCACTTGATATACAGCTCGTGCTCTTAATTTCCAAAGTATCATTTGTCACCTCGAAAGAGTAAAAGGTCACTCGAGGGAACAACGCGCTTGTTCTCGGTATAGGCTCCAGGGAAATAGCAAAGGTCATCTGGGTCATGGGGAGCAGTAAATTGAAGTCATGTAATGTCGAAAGATGGCACCCAACATTTCCATGTTTTTATTCATGTCGCTAAGAATGTCATAAAGGTTTTGCTTACATATATATGTACATATACATTCAACATTTTGATTATAATTTTGGTGCAAATGTCTTACAGTAATATATTCTTTCGTAATTCTTACGTATTCGTTTTGTGAATGAAAGAAGTCGTAATATATCGCAGATTTTATGTATTTATGCAGAGCTCTCCAAAGTACGGCCCGCTAGACTGCAATAAGTCTTGAACTTTTTTTATTCAGTTTTTTTTTTACAAAACAGAACAATCAAGGCGTTCAGAAATTACAAATGCGACAAATGACGTACAAATGCACCTGATATGCATTACAGTAAGTAATCGTTTTTTCTTGTGTGTACCCCAATTTTGTTCCTAATTTCACAAGATTTCCGCTCTCATCACACTGAGCACACTTGGTTTCTTTCACTATCCGTCAAGCGGTTTTGTGCTTTATTACGCGTTTTTATTTCTAGGTAATTTCCTTTACAGGGGTTATATTTTTCACTTCATAAAATAGTTGTTCTCCATTTATCTCATTCATGTGAAAAAGTTTGGAGACCCCTGTATTTACGCATTGCCGTTCCGTTTATTATTTGCAATTTGATTAGGGTTTACGTTCATCCATAATCAGTTCTTGGATTTCGAAAAAAAAATCGTCCTCACTACCCCTCCATAAACTTAAAAGTACACTTGCACTTGACTCTCCCATAACAGGGGGGATGTGTTCTGAAAAAGTTCCGTGTGATGTTAATCCGTTTTGTGTGAATCTATCTTCGCATAGTAATGTGCTCCATCTTTTTGACACCCTCCTCCAATCCCAAAATCTCCAAACCTGCCTCTGATGCGCAAATATCTACTAATGGAGTGTTGTTGTCGGTTATTTAAGCTTAGATAGAAAGCACTGTGGTCTTCCGAAATGTCTCTTCCTCGCTCAGCAATCTGGAAACGTACGTCCCAGGTCCGACCAAACCCAGCGTCAATACGAACCATAATCCGCGTTACGGTAACGCCGTTACCCGATTCTTTTATTAATAAATTCTTTTAAAATAAACCGCGTTGCAAACTAGTCAGTGTTGTAGGAGGGCCAGGTGTATGCTACGCGGAGACGAAAGTGGGGTTTATGCAACCCGCAGGACAGAAGGCGTAAAGGCAGCTGCGCCCGAGACATGCTGAAGGCGTCGCGAGCGTGCTCATCAAGAGTACGCTTGGAAGAGGGAGTGAGTGAGCCGCGAGGATGAGAGTGTAAGGGGAGAGGTATGAGAGGAGGGAGGGTTGGTGAAGAAAGAGAGAGGAGAAAGTGGGTGGTAAGGGAGGGAGATAGAGAGTGGGAGGGTAGAGGGAGAGAGAGGAGATGTAGTGGTGGAGATCAAGTGGTGTGCCGGATATTTATAGAATTATCTTTTTTTTTCTATCTCTCGCACACACACACACAAGGGGAATTCCTTTAGCACGTAGGGCGTGGTGTCTTCGAATTCTCTTCGGGTTGGGTACACTCGAGGAGTTGAGTGAAGAAGTTATGCGTAAGAAGTATCGGATAATATTCATCAAGTGTTATATTTTTGAGCGTTTAGTCAATTTGGAACGAGCGGTTTTCGTTTAATAGTCATTGAAAAAATTCTGTAGAATTACGACACGTCGAGGGGGAAAGTGTGTGTGTGTGCATGGACAAACACGCACTCTTAAAAAACTTATTATTCTCCAACAATGACGAGACAAGAAGTTCGACGCAAGGGAATACTATTTTTTTGGCGATTATTGTTGAGCATCGGCCGTAAAATCATATATCTTTTACGTGAGGGATCTAATTATGTGCATTTTGTTCTGAATTCAAGTTTATCATATTCCAATTTATATATTATTCCCTTAATATTGTGTTCTCTACGAACTGAAAATAGTTCGCTTAGCGAACAGTCATGATTATTTCCATAATCTGAACTTAGAAAAAGTGCTCAACTGAAAAGTGCGCCGAACTTTTTGAAAGAATATCGACGCCTCAGACAAAAACTACATTAATGAAAACCTTCTTCGGAATTATTTTAAAGTCAGTGAATTTAACGTCCGCATTAATTAATCCTATTGATTAGCTATCCGTTGCTCCGCAAAAATGTGTTTATATTAAAATTTTACGATCGTTAAAAATATAATTTCTTTTTTAGGGTAAAAATGCGATATCATGATTGGTCGCGTAAAGTAAACCATAAAATCATCGTAACGACGATTGGGGTGACGTTTATTTGTTTCATTTTCTATATTTAAATTCCCTTACTTTCTGAAGCTGAGAGCTTTATTTTCATACAACTATATATCCGTTAGGATGTAGGCTGCGAGTATTTTTGCAAGCCAGAAATAAGTACGCGTTGTTGCCAAATCGAAAATATGAAGCGGAGCGCCAATGGCTCGGTGTATCTCTTTCTCTCTCATGTTCATCCCATTGGAAAGCTTTGCGCTTCATCCGTCTCTCATCGTTTACTTCTAATATTCATAAGTGTTGGATATACATCAGGTCGGATTTGTGTGAAGCACGAGACAAAAACTCAACGGACAGGCCATGCGAACGTAGTTACAAGTTACCAATCTTTGAGCCAACGATGAGGTGTGTAAGCAGAAATAAATTCTCGAGAAAATATTTTCGGTTGAAAACCGAATACAAAAAATTTTCTCGCGGCGTGATGTCATAATTTTTTTTTAAAGACTTGTGAAATTTCGAAAGGGGAAAATATGAGAGGAATTTAAGTGGCGGCGTAGTGGTTAGCGTGCTGAATTGCCAATGAAAAATTTCAGGGTTCGACCCTAGGCGTGGTCGGAATGACTTGAAATGCCACTGTACTACGATGGGTAAAATAAGGAGGAATTACTACATAATGTTTACCTGGAATGGGTCATATGGTTAGACAGTTTATCCATAGGTTGGATAATGTAATGGTTAAATATTTAATCACGAGCCTGTTTGCAGATAGAGATCTCTTATAATAACAAATAAATTCGACTGTTTAGCTGTCACTTTGTGGAACTCCATAATGAAAATATAAACAAATGGTAAAACAAATTTATTGATAAACTTCGTACAAATTCTGATAGGTAGTCGAAACTTAGATGGTCATTTTCATTTTTCGTTGTGGAATTTGTACGAACTCTTTCAATAAATTTGTTTTTACAATTTTTTTATATTTTCAATAACAAATAATTGTCAAAGATTTGTTTATTAAATGAATTGTGGCTCTCCACAAAGTGACACCTGAATTTGTTCAGTAAATATCAAAGAGAATAAGCTTCATGATAAAATCTGTATGTTTTATCCTTTGAAGACTACCATCCTATTTTTCGACTACAAAAAATCGAATGAAATGTCGTCTTTGATTCCGGCAAATACGGTGTATCGGGTAATTTTTCGGAGCTTAAATTTTCAGCGAACGTCGCTGCTTGTCTGCGCGCCGGATATTCGGAAGAGAGAGCCTCTTGTCTTTAGCGTTTCACTTGAAGCATTCATTCATGCGAGCAGATAAGATGAAAAGGGATAGGCACAGGATGAAGGGAATCTGGAAGGATCACCGAATCACCCAGCTGTAGAAAATTCGAATGAAAGGAGTCGGAAAGCACGGTTTCAGAATGGATGCGTGGACCGTGACCTCGTAAATAGCTCTTTTCTTTTGTTCTCGGAAACAGTATGAGACGCGACAAAGAGGTCTTTTATCGCTCTTGTTTTGATCAGCAGGAGGGTTGCCCCGCAACGCTATGGAACCGCTCCTATCGTGTGTTTGCACTAACGCGCATGGCGAAGGGGCGAACTCTCCTCCTACCCTCTTCCCCCCCCCCCCCCAGTAGCACAGCGGGTCAAATCGAAAGTAATATGTATTGTCGAACGGCGATAACATCGATAGCAACAGCGGAGAATAAAAAATTAGGGGAGGTGTTTGTTTTTAGGTGTTTTGTTTGTTATCGAGGTTTTATGGGTGTTCACATTTGGTATATCTTCGGCTCTTTGAATTTCCCGCAATGGTGGGTGTATGCGTGCGTGTATAAAAATAGAACCTCGATAAATCGAATGTCTGTTACTCGAATTTTCCATAATCCAAAGTTGATATTTTTCATGTTTGTGTTTGTATGCGCTAAAATGAAGTTGTACGACTCGAAGTTTCGACAAATCGGACCCTTTCTCTCTTTGCTTGAGGTTCAGTAAGCATGCGCTTTATTTCCTTCTTTCTATCCTTATCCGGTGACTTTTTCACCTTCCCTTTTCGTTTATTACGCGCGCACGCATAAATTGCATTGAATCAGTGGTCTAACTGACTAACTTAACGTTTTGGCCCCTAACATGAATATAATTGAGATTTTAGAGTTCTTATATGGTAGAAAATAACCCTACCAACAACATTTCCAAACGTTTCAGTGGCACTACCTACGTATTTTATTGACTCTTCCTGTTACCGTCGCGTCTGGAGGAAGGGCATTCTCTAAATAAAAGATAATAAAAAATTATTTACGATCATCCATGACACAGGATAGGCTTTCATCTTTATCTGTTATTTCAATAGAACAAGAGCTTTGCGAGAATCTAGATATCGATGATGTAATAAAACGCTTTTATATAATTTTAAAGCTAGCAAAGTAAATGTTTCTTAAAATAACGTTTTTTGATAAACTGTAACCATGTAACTGTTTGTTGTATATGATAAGATTTTAATTTTTTTGCTCAGCATTGTTAAAGAAGATATTAAATTGTTAATAATATATACGTTAGTAACTAATAAATATGTTAATATAATTGTTATGAGTTTGCATCTACTTTTTTCTCGAGCTGCAATATTTAAAAATATTATTTGCGGGCGGCAAATTCTACTTTGCAGACGGGAGGCACATACCAACCCTGAAACTTTAGTCCTCGAGACCTGCGAAGAAGCTACGATGAAAAAGAGGCTCGCAAAATTTAACACAGATAATATGATGTTAATTGAAATCATGGTCAGAAACCGCGAATATTGAAATTTCACCGCTTAAAAATGTTTACGCTCGATTTTCGCTCATATGATACCAATGTAAGCTCTTATGCTGAATCATTCGCAACTTCCAATGCGACTTACCATGCAGGAATGTTTGTGGACTCCTGATATAGAGAATAATATAAGGGGCCTCCACGCATATGTGATTCAGAGGGGTGTCCCTGCCCCCGCATCGCGGGGACCTTCAGTAAGCTCATACTTTGAAGCCTCTGAAGCAAACAATGGACCATTTCTCAGGAAACGGCCGTTAAAGTATCGCGTCACAGGGAAAAAATGTAGCAGTAATTGATAAATGCGACGAAAATGTCAAATTTGAGAGCTATAGGTCGCATTACGGACTACCGGATTGAAAGAATAATCTCGTCATTTTCATAATTGTTATTTATTTAATATTTTGTGATTCTTCGGACGTTTCTATTCGTTTTCCTGAATGCGTTTTCTGTGTAACTGTCTGCAAACGCTTAAGCTTCATCGTCCTATGGCCTGGGAGAGAGCGGAAGGACGATGTTAGACGCAACTCCTATTTTCCCTTCGTTGTGGGGGTGTAGGGGGAGAAAGAGAGAGATACGGGCTGGTTTGTTCTGTTGCTCTGCCCAAGAACAAGGAAACTGCGCCCCCTCCCTTCCAGTCGCAGAGGTTTCCTCGGAGATGGCGAGCAAATAATACTGTTTACCAGTCGTTCATAAAGTCGCAAACTTTGTGTGTGGTAATAGGATCTCTCCTAAAAATGATCTCCACGTAATTAGCGAAGACGCATAAATTGCCTTTATACTCTCAGTAAATAATGAACCGAGGAAAAAATTATTGGTTATTGAGATGATTGGTGGTGCCAAGAAAGGGGAAAATGATTGAAAACGTAATAAAGTCAGTGTCAAACTGGCGGGCCGTATGCGGCCATTTTTGTGCCTTATTGCGGCCCGATAGCTAATTTTTGTTTCTAGTGAATCGTTTGGGATTTCATATAAATGCTTTATTTTGGTGAAAACAAAGGAGCGAATTTTCTAAATTATTGTTTTTAATTGCTAAACAGGGGTCCAATCTTCTAGCCTAAGTTTATCGCTTCAGCTCTGGCCCTCATTAAACAACAGCGGCTCTTCTATAACATCCTTCGCTTTAATACGGCCCGGACGCCTCCTCGAGTTTGACATGCCTGATTTAAAGTAATGCCGGTATTTTTCTCTCTTTTTATATTTATTTTCGAGTGTTTATTTGCTCTCAGATTATTTTAAAAAGTAGATCCACGCTATTATTTTTTTACATTTATTATCAATTTAATGACCTATTGGTCCATGTTTTTGTTTTGACTATATGTAGTCGACGTTATTTATTCAGAAAATTGACAAGGTACATCCTAGCATAATATCACGGAAAGTCATCAAAAGAATAGTCATCAAAACTTCGCATTGATACTGGAGCCAGGCTATAATTTTTTTGTCGGTGGATTTTTCCCATAGTGTCGTTTCCATGCATGCAGTGACGGAGGTTAATGGAAAAAATATCTTAAAATAGTCGCAGAAATTTCAGGAGTCAGCATGATGGCATAATTTGTAAGTTCAACCTGTCAAAAATTGCCTCCAGGCAACACGAAATTGTTCCTCCCCCAAAAAACTCGTTCGGCGTAGAGGGATATTCTCCGACATCTTATCTCGATCGTGCATCGCGTGTTTTTCTCGCGATGCTAGAATATCGGGCATGGGTCCCGCATTCTTCTCCATTGCTTCCCCCGCCTTATATATGTATACATATATAGAACGCGAAGTGGAATTATGTTGTTCCCGCGGCACGCCTTTTCGTCGCGTGTGGGTGTCAGCAGAGACGTGACCGCGCGGACACGTGTGATGAGCATATTCCCCTCCCCTCTTCCCAATCCACTCCTCCCCTCCTGTTTTATTTCTTCAGGAAAACAGTCTCTTATGTGCCGGGCGTACACACTCTCTGGAACGTAGCCAAGGACGGGAGAATGAGGGGGTGAGTGGAGGAGGAGGCAAAGGAGAAAGGAGGGGAGGAGAGTGTGGGAGAGATAAGGGAAGCGAAAAAATATAGCAGCGGCACTTCATGCGCCCGCTCTCTCTCCCACACACTCCCTCCCTCCCCAGAGCTGACCCTCCCCAGTCCCCCACCCCCCTCGTCGGACTTTGCTCTCTTTCCTCAAACACCCTCCTTCCTCTCCCCTATCCCCATTCCTTTCCCAAAGGGTCACGTCTGCCACGTCGTCACGCGTGCAACGGAGCACGCACGGCATCATCGCAAAGAGGGTCTCTTCGATGATGGCGTGTTGCAACCCGTGTGCGTTTTAGAAGGGGGGAGGGTTGGTGGTAGTCGTGTCTTCCACTTTCCCTCGAAAATGGCACTAGCGGAATATTTAGCAGTCTCGGATCACAAAAGGGAGCGACGGTTCTTATAATTCGCTTAGCTTTCTCACCAAGGGGAGAGCCGGGATGGATGGGAAAGGGACGGGACGTACGTTGCACTATGAGATGGAGAATGTCTCACTATAATCGATTCCCTTTCCGCTCCGTATCCGAGTGCATTTTTACAGCTCTCTTCCTCTCTCCGTGTCTCGTCTCGGAGATTTCTATCTTCTCCTTTGAGGGAGATGTAAAAATCACTATGTTTTACGATGTGAGAATTTTCTTCCGAGAACGTAGAATTGCGACGCGCTACTAAACCCTTGGCGCTCTCCGATGCGAGTTATGCTGTTTTTTCCGGTTTCGTAAAAACGAGAAGCTGGTAAACAAATCGTCTCCCGGGCCAGGGAACGAAGGCGCGCCAAAACGTCCCGATTTTAATGCTGCGTACGGTAAAATCCCGACTAACCGGCGTTTCCATCGAACGGGATTTCCGTCAACCGGTATTTCTGTCGAAACGGATATCCATCAACCGGAATTTCTGTTCACTGGGATTTCGATTAACCGGAATGTCAATTTACCGAAATTTCAGTTAAACAAAATTTCGATTTACCTGAAAAGGTTCTGTCCCGAAGCATCTGGTAAAACGGGTGTTTACCGTGTGAACGATTTCATTCTAAAGAAAATCCATAGGAATATTTCAATGCACCGTCACCACTCCGGAAATGCGTTTTCGTTCGAAAACGTACCGTTATCTCGTTAAGTCATGCTTTA
The DNA here is from genome assembly GCA_028673005.1 of Tanypteryx hageni. NCBI lineage: Eukaryota > Metazoa > Arthropoda > Insecta > Odonata > Petaluridae > Tanypteryx > Tanypteryx hageni. Next base: position 67,569,846 of record CM054113.1, read on the forward strand.
AATAAATCTTTGCGTTGGTTAGTTGGCGGAAGGGAGATAAAACGGCGAACGAGGGATGTCGCTGTTTTCTTAAGAATGGAATTCTTGGTATTTGTATTAATTAAACGAATCATATGTCTTGCTGGTAGTGTCTGAAGGCGCTTTCTTTTTTGTACACTTGGCGTCGACGTCTTCATTACACAACATACAAAGGATGTGCTAGGAATGTAAGCGGGGGAGTATAACTTACATGTTGAGACTGAAGAGCGAGGCATCGAATGGATATGCTAGATAATATTCCATGAGTTTTTTTTTAGGTAAATCGTCCAATCGTTCTTTCTGTTGCTTCTCAAGTCGGCCAAATTAATTATGATCGCACCCAATATTTATAAATATTTGATTCAATTAATCCAAGTATTTCTGGCGTTATTTATTCACACATATCGTGCGAGTGTCAAATTGAAAAAAAAAACTGGTAGTTAAAATGCAGCACCTCTCTTTCAATGGAATGAATCAGTCGTTTTAAATGAGTTGGTAGTCATCCCGTAGACTGCTATAAAAGTTACCTGGAAAGAGTTACTCAAGCGCGCTCTCGGAATTCCTCATTCAAACCTCTCTACCGAGAATCGTGCCCGATAGGCTTTCCTTTGCCGCACCTTTCTCCTATATACTTATCTTTTATCACCCTCGACACAACTAACATAACTTCGGATCTCTACGTGATGGTAACGTCAATTTGGCAGTCTCCGATCACTCGCCGTTTTCGTTGTGCACTTCAAGCCGTCTGGATCAACTGGTTACATTCGATAAATCGAACGTCTACAACTCGAATAATAGATCAATCTAAATAGATGTTTTTCACTTGCCACTTAAAAATGGAGCTCTATAAACCTTTAAGTTTTTCTGTCTTCCCTGAAGTTTCTAGTGTCGAAGTTCGACCGAATCTCCATTCGTGTGAGTTTTTCTAGAGAACAAGGAGGATGCTATCTGAGGAAATCAGTCTGTTCTTTGGCAGCTTTATAAGTTTACTACCTACTGTTAAAACAAATTAAAAGATTCAGACTTAATCGGAGGAGACCGTGTATGAAATTCATTTTCTCCGTGTAATAGCCTTTACATTTAATTTATTTTTAGCTAGATCATATGAATAGCGACTTTTAAAATGAGCCCAGCAACGATAACAAAGACGAAGAGATACAACCATACCCTGGCCAGCATTCGAACTCGCTAACCTAGTATCGGGGGCTAGACACGCTAACCACCCTCTACCACAGACGACAGCATGAATTTTAATACCAAAGCGAAGAGAATAGATTAAAATCGTGGGACATAAAAGTCAATATACATTCTCATCCTATACTGTGCGTAAGAGTTTGCAGAAGAATGATGCGAATGGTAATTGTAATATGGAAGAGTCGTTGGCTGTGAGTAAAGAAGAAGAGGGATGAGAAGTGTGCGAGTAATACTAACAATAAGTAAACATTATAGCGCATTGGAAATCAGTCAAAATACGCATAATAAGACCGATGGATAAAAAATAGGTCGCTTTTTATGGAATTTATTGTGAAACCTTTCCTTTCGTGGGTTTTCTCATGAGCGCGGTTGATTAACAATTGATTTTGGATTTGGATAATTTGAAATTGTAACATTATCTACTTCTTAGGAGGAATTATTTCCATATTTAAGATCTAATTTCAACTAAATTTATTACGTTTTCTCTATCATTTCTTTTTTGGTGGAATTTGTTTTTTCTTGATGAATTCCTAGCTCATCCTGTAGTACCTAAACAGTTATTCATTTGTTTAAACTTTAAGAATTTTTAACTGCCAAACAAATTAAAATGTCAAAATTTGTATAATCCCTATTTCGTTTTTTTTAGGAATTATACTTATTAAAAAAATTTCAACTCCGTAGCACATGCGGAAATACATAAACCTTGAAAATTTGTTTAAACAATTGAGAATTTTTAGCGGCCGCGTTGTTGCACTTTTTCAAAATTTTCGCTTTTTCTAGTCGGTTTTGCACAAAATCCTACCAAAGAAAAAAATTTCGAATCTCCAGCTCATCTGGAAGTGCCTAAACATTAGTCAATAATTGTACCAGAAAACCAAAGTGTAGTTGATATTTAAATTTCTTTCATAAAAATAGATTGTATGAAATATACCTAAACACGAAAATACTTTGTAGGATAATTCTTACAATACCAGAGACCGTAGCGTCCACTGAAGATGGTTTTCACAATTAAGATCAATAAAAAATTATTTACGATCGACTATTTCAGAAGAAAGGCTGACTGGGTTGCCACTGTTATCCACTGAACAAAAGGAGGCTGATAAGATTGACAGGTCAAGAATAATTGATAGAGTTGCTCATATGAAAGCTAGAGAAGTAAATTTCAAAAATGTATTTCGTAATAAATGATTGCAAGATTTTCTACTCATGAAATTAATGATGATTGTTTATACTTAGGTTTTTCTGTAATTTGGAAAATATACTGTATGTATCATTGTAAAAATTGTTAATAGATAACATTTTTGTGTAATGTATTTGAATTTTATTTAAAATTTTATTTATATTTCATTACTTTTAAAAAGTAAAAATAACTAAATTATAAATATACTCGTATATTTTTTTGAATGTGGGTAGGGGGCCCCGCGGCAACCGCATCGCCCCGGGTCCCGCGGATCCTAGAGACGGCTCTGATGACCGAATTTAACTATAGAAGATAAAACGCGCTAATTTTATCCATGTTCATAGATTACACTCGTTTTACTCTTGAAACGAAATTCCTCCCGTTCTAAGGCTACCTCAGTGACTTTAATTTTAGGAATTGGTCTAGGGTGAGTAAAATTCCAGCAATCTGAATCTGGAGTGACAAAACGCTATTTAAAAGAACGAAGTGAGTCACTCACTTTGCATTCTTGAGGCGTTTCCATTGTTCTCGAAAGTTAGCGATAAGCCGCGGAAGTGCAGGCAAAGAAGCGCCTTGAAATGCCGGCTGCTGTTGTTATCTCTTTGAGGCTGCGGTCTTTCAGAAACGATGTGATGGTGAATTCGCTAATCGATTCTTTATAGTTATATCCGGCCCAGAAAATGCCTATAGAGCGTTATTGTTGTTATTGGGAGGCTGGCCTGTTTGGGAGTATAGAATTTGTAATTTGCAAAATAAAAAAGGAATTGTGTTATAACAAGTAATCTGGGATCGGGAAAGCTTGCTCTTTGTATCCGTTCAAGTTGTTGCGATAATTAATAACCGAGTTTGAATGTAGCATTTATGGTATTTAAAATATTTTCTCATGACCGTAGAGCGATTGCTATTGATTTTGTTTAGAAGATTTACGATATTTGCTTTATTGCATACTAAATCGTATTTTGAATTTTCGGGTTTACATCTAATAATATATTAATTACAGGCCTCCCTCTCTTTATGCGGGTTCGCTTTATGAGACAACCCTCCGGCACTTTAAACCTCCACTATTATGTCACTCACAACAGTCACCACTTGCGCTCGTCTGCTTCCTTTTATTGGCGAGTATAATTTAGTGTTAATTGTCTTAAGTTTGTATTTAGCGCATAATAAATCGTTATGGAGTGAAAGAAGAGCGTCTTGGAGGGGAGTTAGGATTGCTTGTTGTTTTCCGCTTAATATTTTTTCGTTATACTGATGGCATCGAATCTCCAGCCTTGGGAAAAACACAATCGTACTACAAACATTAATTTGTTCGTCATAATCGTTAAATGGATGTTTTATCCGAGAAATTTTGCATCGAATTGTCCCTGTACCAAAACTGCGGAATTAAAATCCTATTGGTGCCCGGTAGCTTGCTAAATACACATTCGTTATATCAGAGCTCCTCCTTATTTACTCTAAAAATTACTTTATATCGATCGTTTTTTATGTGGAAGTTTTTAAACGCTGCAGTGTTTTATACCCTCTATGCCGGTGGTTCTCGACATTTTTGTAAGCGCGTCACACATTCCATTCATACACGTAATTTCGTGTTGTTACCACCTTGGGAAAAGTTTTATATTTTTACATACGAGTATCACAGCGTATACAGTAATTTATTTTTCGATATTACATCGTCATCAATTTATTGGAGGAAATACCCTTATGACCTAACAATATTTCCTGTTCGTTGGTTTATTTATTTATTTATCAACCCCCTTCGCGACCCATAAACGATAGTGCCATGGCAATACCATATGCTGATTCTAATATCACAACGCGGTTATCCATTGTTTTATTTTGATTTTTCTAATTCGCAATCGAAGAATTGTCACTTTTCTATCACCACAAACAATTTTCTTTAGGATTTTTTTATCCTCCAAGTGGATCGTCGTCGAAAATTCCCGCCTACCTACGCGTTCGCATGCCTCCCACTCGGTCGCGAAACGTTCGCGATAACATCGTCGTGGTACCAGCACCTTCTCCTTCACCGTCAAGGGACCTGGTCCGGCGCGTCAGTTACCGAGGCAATCAACCGGAGAAACGCCCCTTATAACGAGACCTTCGAAACTCGAGTGGGAAAGGAAGGAAGGGAAGCAAGCTCGAAGCAGAAGATGGGCACGCGATCGCCACTCTGCCTTCCTCGCCTTCCAAAAGAGGTCCTTTTATCGACAGAACATCCCCAGAGGGGCCACTCGAGAAAGTGCCGGCGACGGGGCAGCGAGATCCCTGCTCATCATCTTCCGAGACAACCTCGGGCGATATATTTCCGATCCACTTTTAGTCTGCGGGGGAGCGTGAAGGGAGGATTTTTACCGATCCTTCCGCCTTTTTTTAAACGATTCTTAGCACATGCCCCAGCAGAGCCGCGTCGGGGATGGCCGCGAGGCAAGAGAGCGTCAAGCCCGTACTTCCTCCCTCGATATTCTCAAAAAAATTATCTCCGCTCTCCTTTTTATGAAAGCCGTCTCCCCACGAATATCTCCTTTTCCGGCCACTTTCTACCCCCAAAGCGTCGGCTGCACCCTCGAAAAAATCTAACGAGTAAACAACCCTCCGTACCCTCTTTTTGGAGTTCATTTCAAACCTCTCCCCTCGACCTACGAGAAACTCTTGAAAAAAAATCCTTCCACCCTCATCCGTTGGAATTCCCGTTCGCGACGCGAATTCCTCTCCACCCCCTCCGCGACATTCTCTCTCCCTTTTTTGGCAGATCCCTCTTTGCCGTACGCTTTTCAAATGCTGCGAGAAATCTCGTGAATGAACCCTAGAGTGCGTACGTTTCTTTGGCTGTGATTGTAGTAATTTCACGAATTCATGGTTTTGTATGAGATGACTTGTATAGAAGCAAATAAAATAGGTTCGTAATGCGTTTTAATAGTAAAACATATTTAAATGTTTAAATGCGTTATTTGCTTGGGGTGTTCCATATGCACTCTAAGGCAGTGGTGCCCAAACTTTTCTTTGGAAGTTTTCTATATATTCTGAGGTGCCATATAAGTGAAAATCAAGTCTAAATAAGGTTTTTATGGCTAACATGTCAATATTTAAATTTTTATTGTAAAAAAATTCAAAAAAGGTATGAATTAGTGTGTTAAATTTTTCGAATTGCTTTTCGCCATAGCTTCGCGGGCCGTGATTTGAGCACCGCTGCTCTAGGGTTAAACCCTCCATGCCACTCTGGTTTTACGACGCGTGGGTTAAGTGGATATAGACACTCGGAGAGGGCCCTTTATTTATAACTGAACTTGAAAACTCAGCTCAAAGACCACCAGAGCACGTGAATTTTCAGGTGCAACGGAGATGCGTTACCGAAAACTTGGACGTATAACGATACAACGCCCCGCGAAATCGGATTTTTTTCCATATACGTGATGGTCAAAGTAAGGGTTGCCTAACTGGCGGCCTTTATTCGGCAGGTAATATGAATATAAATACGTAAAACGTTATTCCACAGAACAAACGGCATTTTTATATATTTTGATACTCATGAAAACACCTGAGTTGATGCAAAAGCTTGTTTTTGAGGGTTTATGGCGGTGAGGTGGCGGCATAAGTCAGACAAACTGACATGCTTAATTACTCATTATGATGTACCTGTTGTACTGTGTTATCGTATAAAAATCTGCAGAATTAATTTATTGCTCTCGACTTGATTAATAAAATAAGAAAAAATATTATTGTTTAAATGACAAAAACTGCAGTTAACAAGAACTCGCTTTTGCGTTGATAATTTCGGCCATATATTCAGCTTTACGTGGTTTTCCCACACTACCACAAATGAATCAAGTGAAAATCAACTTCATCGCGATTGGGATGATGTTTTGTTGTTTTAAAGGTCTTTATTTCTGAATAGGATCTTGTACAGTAAGTGATAACAACAATAACAATAAACAACAATATAGTACAACAGTAACATATAATAATAAAATAAACTGAAATTTCGCCTTTTGCTCTTTGCGAAGCGACGCGTAACTAAACACGACTCTCGGTTCATTCAGTTATGATATATATATGTTCCTCCTCTGTAAGAAGTCTATATATAATAGATATCGCTCTCCTCTGTAAGGAACGTCTATATATAATGATAGCGAAAGGACGTCTAACGGGATGAGGTATAGCGAGGACAACCGTACTGCGAGAAATTTCCCGACTTGAACCATCCTTGCCTCTCGTATTCCGCCCCCACGTGGAGTTTTCGCGTTATTTTCCCGCCATATTCCCTCCCCCATCACGACCCATCTCGTTGTTCGTTTTGTATCTCTCACTCCTTCCACCGCTTCATTTTGTCGCAATGTCTTCCTCCCTCTCCGACCCCTCTCTCTCCGACCCCTCTCTCTCTCTCTCTTTCTCCGGGTCTTTCCACCCTCGCCCTTCATCATCCCCTCATTCCACCCTTTCCGGTCCCATTCAATCGTATATAAATATACCCTCAATGCTCGTTCCTCCCCCATCTCTCACTCCCTCCGCCACGCTGAATGGCGTTCTTGAACGGATTTAACGAACGTCTATTGTCGAAGAGAAATCCAACGCGCGATTCTCCCTTTAATTTGCAGTTTGCCTTGGCCGTGCCAATTGCCATTCTCCCTCTTTTATTCGGTTTATTTTATTTGCAATCTCTCCTATGGATAAGCGCCATTTTTGCTTATGGTTAGTCTGTCTCAATTCGGCCTGCTTCGAATTTTGCTCTTATGATTCGGGAATAGGAAAACTTTTAACGAAGAGTTGCTAGGAACCTGCGCGGACGTGATACAATCGTGCAGTGTCAATAAGAAGCTATCGAGATGAATGTAATTTTCCCTAAAATCAGGATAGTCAAAATGGTAGTAATATAGAATAGATGCAGCTTAATGTGGTTACGTCGGATTATATGTGATTTATAACACCAAAATGCTCGATAGCAATAAACGGCAGTATTGCTAGAACTGATTTTGCTCTGGAATTCCGCGTTTGGTTACAATGACTAGCTGATAACAATAATCAGTTATAATAATACCTAATATAGATACCTTATAAATAACCTGTTTTGCTTATTTACCTACTACTATTTACTACATTTAAAGGAACACAAAACATCACTGATTATATCTAAGGAAATGTCGTTGCTGTTATGCCGGATCTAAAGAAACATTTCGAGGTTATACCGATTGGGTTTAACCGAGAATGTTAAGGGTTTGTGGAGGAGATAGGAATCGTTTTATTATGCTGTTATCCTTAAGTCGTTAAATCCCAAATTTTAAGGGAGGAGTGGAATGGTGAAGAATGTAACTCCAGAATTCTCTCGAAAAACGTCGTAAGTCTGTTCGAATTTGGAGAAATTGACGGAGGTTTCAAGTTCTCTAGCAGTCGAAATTATCGTGGTAATTTATGTTTCGCATTATGAGGAATCTTGATTTTTTATATTGATCTGTCCAGATAATTAAATTAAATTTCCTACAACATTTATTCCAATACATTTTTACATTTATCAAATATAAAAGCAAATATTTCAAAATAACGGATAAGTGGAAAGAGTAAACACCCACTTCCGGTTGGCCAATTTTTACCAAAAACTAATCAGTGCTTCCGACTTTAATAAAAATGTTAAATATAAAATTTCGCGTTGACCTGATTAATAGTTTTTGAGTTAGAGCACCCACAAAAAGCTATCACACACACAGAAATCATCGAGAAAATAGGCAAACGTGTTCAGGGGACCTCAAAACGTGTATTTCCGTTGAAATCTCGTAGTCGATTTTTTCATGAATACAATACTTTCCCCTATACTACATATATGGAGAAAGTAAAAATGATGTTTGCTTATTATATTTTATGTACGTTAGTCCCTTGCTGGACCAAGCGTGTTGTGTAAATAATTCACGTTTAATTCTTCGCGTATAATCAGATCCGCGTTGGGGAAACCAGCTTTGTCCTCCATTTCTGTTCTTAAGTACATACGTTGGATTCCGCGTTCGATAATAACTTCACGTGCCGTAATTCAGAGAAAATCACGGTTGGCAGAGGGAGGGAAGGGAAGAGGAGAGTGTTGCGTGGGAGGGGAGCGTGTGTGCGTTGGGTGGTGTTGTCGAGTGCAGACGGTGGATGAGTGTTTTTAGGGATGGACACTCGAGATGCGCTCTCCCTATCCTTAGTGGCCCGACGTCTAAAATTGGATCTAGTGGCATGTCTGTTCCCCGGGGGCAGTCTCTCCGACAGAGAATGGACTTGAAGGGTGGGTGGGCGGCTTTTGTGAGAAAGGGCGAGGGTTTAGAGGGGAAGGAGGGGGTGGCATCGTCTCGATGGAGGTAGGTCAAACATCACGCCGTGACAGACACTTTTAGCTCCATTGCGCGTTCCTAAAACCTCTCTTCTCGCTGGACCAAAAATAGGCGTTTTTTGCTTTCTCCATACCTATTATAGGGGCAAGTATTGTTTTCATGAAAAAAATCGACTTCGAGATTTCAACGGAAATACACGTTTTGAGGTCCCCTGAACACATTTTGACCATTTTCTTGATGTCTGTGTGTGAGACAGCTTTATTGTGGGTGCTCTAACTCAAAAAACTATTAATCAGGTCAACGCGAAATTTTATATTTAACCTTTTTATGAAGTCACAAGAACCGATTAGTTTTTGGTAAAAATCGGTCAACCGGAAGTGGGTGTTTACTCTTGTCACATCCGTTATTTTGAAATATTTGCTTTAATATTTGATAAATGTAAAAATGTATCAGAATAAAAGTTGTAGGAAATTTAATTTTCTGCAACCTTTGTTTGAAACATCTATCCATATAATGCATTGTTTAAGAGATATCTTATATTTTTAGCTGCCACCACCACGCCACCTACCGACGACTATTGTTCACAATTGACGCTTAGTTACGTCTAAGTAACGCTGCTCTTTCTTTTCTTAATTGTTAGAGCTTTGTGGCTATATCCAATATCAGAAGGCTATGGTTTGAGTTTATTTCTGTTCTTCGTCAAGCCTAAAATTTTCTCGGTTCCTTAAAATATTTATTATTATGTAACCTATTGGAATTTTTAGAAATATTACAGATATGGAGAAAGTCATGTGGTGGCCACATCAGATTTTTTCTCTAATGTTGAGACGATTTCGGTGTCGTCATGGATTGTTGTTTCTCTCGCAAACCTCGTCGCGTGGTGTAATTATCCTTCTCATCAAGTTGTTGGCATTGGGTATGCATGGCAAAATTTACGCCATCTCCAGATAATATTTAGCAATTGTCTTTTAGCTTACGATTCCATGAAGTCAATGAAAATAATATTATCATTTCTCTATTGAAAGATGCCTGTTTAGTGCGCTCCGTATTTGTTCCCGATTCTTTTTTTAAAGCAGAGGACACAAACGTTTTTGTTTATCTTTTCCTCATTTTTCCCATTCTCTTCATTTGTGCTGTCATTCAGAGTTTTATGTAGTGACGTACGGTGACATAAAGATCTAAAAATGAAGTTACGTGGATTTCGGAACGTTTCAGGGTTAAATACAGCTGAGAATCATTTACGTCTCTACGTGTCACCGTGAAATTCGCCAAAGTGAGTGGGAGGGAGCGCAATGCCTCAAAATGTGCATTTATTTATTTTAAATAGCTCATCAACAGTCGTTGACATACTTTTTAAAATGAGCTTAATAACGATAACAAAGTCAAATACATGCAGTCGTGATGGATCCGAACCCGCAACCCTACCATTTGGAGCCAGATATGCTAAACACTCCTCCACCGAGGACGGATTCCAACAATGTTCTCTCGCGGGTTTGACTTTCCTATTATGATCCTAAATTGTCCTAAGAAAGAACGAGCCTTGATATCGTTGTCCTACGACCAACCTCAAATATTTCCTGTTTCTATATTATCTCTCTACATTTGCATAGGTTGTTCAATTTATCATAAAATACAGAAGTGGAATAAAACACACTTTCAACTATAATAAGAAAGCAGGTAAATATATAAAAATGTTGGCAATAATAATTCTATGTAGGAAGTGTATCGGAAACTTAAGTTGCCTTCTGGTAACAGGAATGGATGACAATGTTAAAGAAAATTCGGCTTTTGGATTATTCTTGAGCCTTTCCTATTTTCAGTTAATTAGTATGCTTAATAAAATCTAGACGTATGAATCACGACCTCAACATTGCGTGCATCATGATAAGATAGGATTTTCTGATGTCAGGCTTCGACTCTATCTCCTCTTTCTCTCTCCCTTCTTTTATCTTTTGTTTTATTTAATTTCTTCATTTCTTTGCACGCCTCTGCACGCTTGCGCTGATAAACCGTCCTCTGGATTGGAATGTAAAAGTGAAGTGGAGCGGGAATGAAAGAAGGGGATAGTGTGTCTTCTCTCCGCTATGACCTCGTTTGCTTATCAATGAGAAGCTGTTTATGTTTGCAAGGCCTTTTTCTTCGCTGACACCGTTATTCCGAGCGATCTGTATTACCACACACCCCACTGTCTCGCCCCTAGATTCTGTTCTTTGCACTCCGCAGTCTTTTTTCTTAGGGAGGCAGTCGTTCGGCGGGTTAATGTACACGTTCATGGAGAGTTGTCTGATGAAATTGGTCTATAGCCGGGAAGGCCGCATAATGTTACGTTTTGTGCTGGAATAGAAAAGTGCCATAAGTTAGACTAGGCATCGGCAGTCAATGGCCCTCGAGAACATTTTATTCGGCTCGCCAAGCTATGGCGTAAAATTTAAGAGTCATTTCATATTTGTCGATTGAAATTATAGTCATAAAACTTTGAACATTGAAATCATGCCGCTAAAAAATCTTTAGACTTGATTTTCGCTAGTATGGTATTATTGAACCTATAGGGCAGGAGTCTCAAGCACTCGGCCATTGAAGTAAGACGGTTTGTACTATGATGCAGCCCATACTCAAGATGCATTTCTTATAAAATATTTTTAATCGAATAAATTTAAGAAATGTATGGGATAAACGCCTCAAAAATATCCGAATTTTACTTTTCATTCCTATTTAAAACATTCTACTTAGTTGGGGTACAGAAGAATGTTCTTAACACGAAGTACGGTCCGCGGATTTAATGCAGCGCTACTATGCGATCCATACATGATGTAGTTTGATACCATTGCTCTAGGGTAACTAACTACTAACATGAATTTCTAAGCGCCCCGCAGAAGGATTCGCAACCACCAATGCGGCCCGCCAAAGCATTCTCAACTGCCAATCCGACGTGGTGGAAGTTTTCTGACCCTCCCAATCGATTGACGGCAATAGACGTCATTATTCGTAAAGTGGATTCGATTTGGACGTCCACTGCCGTATTTTCTCAGTATAGCAACATCCGTGTCGACGGCAATAGCCGTCTCGTCCCCGAACGCGTTCGATCACTTAATTCAGTTCTTCACCTGCCTGTATTTGGTCCAGCTTCAGCTCGTAACTTTGCCTTCGGAGACGATAGCATTGACTCGAAATTTGCGCCTTTTCCATCTCAAATCCCGGCTACCCATTCTCATTCCCCGTCTCCACTCCAGGATATTTATGCCAGCATTTTCATTCGGACGTCATGGGTCGTTAAACTAGGTTATCGGCGACGCCTTTCGCTCTCCGACGCGGAGGCGTCCACTTCTCGGTATCGACTTTCATTGCTTCGCGCGTTAGCCCCGGTAAGGGAGGAATACAATCGAGATCGACATGCAAACTTCATTTTCATCGCCATAATAACCACGCGATAATATAAATCTTGATCGGGATTCCCCATGCCTCCCGCTGGGATTTTTCCCACTCTCATTCTCTTTTACTCTTTCCGTTTGGCATTCTCCTCTCTTCATGCTTTTCTTTATTTTTACGGAGGTTTTTAAGAAACGCGCACGATTTTTTCAGCGCTGCCAACTTTTGTCTATTTTTATTTGTGACGACGATCGGCGCAGTGAGTTTCCAACGCACTCCTACTTGTAACATCCTCTCTTCGGGGGGAAATTTTGTTGGACATTTTTCTCCCACGTTAAGGTATATCTGCCCTCTTAAAACACGGGTTCTTATAAAACGGATTTTCTACGACACGGTTCGTTTTTGAATAGTACCGAAAATTCGAATAACGCGGATTATGGTTCGCATTAACGAGGTTTGGTTGGATCTGGGATGTGAGATTCCAGATTGCAGAGCGAGGAAGAGACGTGTCGTAGTGCCCGAGTGAATTGTTTACAACCGTCAATAACACTCTATTTATTGATATATGTGCATCAAAGAGAGGTTTGAAAATTTTGGTTCTGGAGGAGCGTGTCTGAAAGGGTTGGAACACGGGCTATCTTTTCCTACGCAACGATAGATTAAACACAGATTAATATTACACGGTACTTTTTCAGAGAGCATGTCTGTGTAGAGGGCCGCGTGTCACAGTGTCTCTTCAAAGAAAAAAAGGGACTTTTTTTCTCTTAATTGAAGATAAACACGCAATTAAGTCATTAAACTAAGATCTTTCAAGAAGTTTTCAGAGACTAGCCGACCTAAAAGTTAAATAACCATAAACCTATAACCTACCGTCAGATAAAGTTCCAATTCCTATCAGTAAATATTTGTAACTTAATGTCTCCAAATGTGTCAGTCTCGTTGAATAGGTTAGCCCAGTGGTTCAATCTTTTTCGTCTCGCGTCCCCCTTTCTGATCTTCTAAGAAACTCAGGCCCCCCTTCTGATCTTCTGAAACCTCCACGCCCCCCGCCTTCCTACAAAAAAAATTTCTTTTATGTTTTTAAGGGTTTTTATCATAAAATTATTAGTAATAGTGACCATTTTTTATGACATAGGTTTCTAAGTTTTTCTATCTGAGCTGAGTTCTACTGTGTGAGTTTATATAGTGAACGCTAATCTGTTTAATTTTTGTTTCGACGCACAACTCAAAGCTGACATGCTAGCGTAATTTTTTGGGCAGTCGGCAATAAGTTGTCATTGCCTAAAAAAATCCCTGTATAGGTATACCGCAAACATAAGAACATGCGTTGATTTCGCCGCGCACGGAGGGGAAGTTCCTCGGTCTTGACTTCCCCCACCCTACTACTAGCCCATCCTTCTCCTCAGGTTGTCAGTTCTCACTATTTACAGTTGCTGCCTAGACAAAGTTTTGCGAATAATTGGCAACAGTGTAGTTAGAAAAGGACCGAGACAGCGATAGCCCTTGAGGCGAGAGGGGAGGGGTTCCAAGTGAATTGAGGGATTAGACCACACCCACTGTACACCCAAAATGTTCTTTGGATCGCGGTAGACCTGTTCATCATATATTATTTCTACGCATAATAAATCCATTCGTCTGCACTACATTTTTTATGGAGGTGATAAGTTGACAGAGCATTTGGAGACATCAGTACAAGACCTATATAGTCTAAATTGCTGTAAAATAAATGAAACAAATATTCAAGGACAGCATTAGAAAAATGTGAGAGATGGAAATTTGAGACAAATGATTTTTGTCCAAAACACTTTGCGCCTCTTATAATCCTCATACGCCCTCCTAGGGGGCGCACCCCACCGGCTGAGAACCACTGGCCGAAAAATAAATTTGCTCTCCCGACATCGAAGATGATATTTCTTTGTGATCGACGAAAAAACGAAATCGTCAATGCTTGTATGGTTTTAGAAGTACGTTTACATGTAAAAGTGTTGGGAGTGTAAAATTTTCGTGGAAAGCTATATAGGGATCGGAAGTTCCAAAAGAAAACTGCACACGCGTTCTTTTTTTCGCTGAGTTTTTTCTTTCGCCACCGTCCCTCACGACGCTAACTTCCGCGCGGAAGGCATCGTCTGGCGCTCAAAGTTTACAGAACGTGTTTGCGATAAACAAGGAACCAGCGCGTATCGCAGTATCCTCGGCTATCAATAGCCTCTTATTTACGCGATTGAAGGCGATGAAGCTTCATTCAAGACACGTGACTTTCTCGTCATCGTGGCAAACACCACGTAAAAAACCTCATTTCCTCGACCTCTTCCTTCCCTCCATCGCACCACCTTTCCTATACCATCCCTCTCTCTCTCATACACACTACCCCCTCTCGCCCCTTCGCAAACTGTCCATCGCCCCCTAACCCTATCCAGAACACCCTTCTATTTCCTATCATAACAGACGGCGGGATGGAGTCGATGGATCCAATTTACCTTCTCTCTCTCTCTCTCTCTCTCTCTCTCTCTCTCCCTCCCTTATTTTCCGTCGTTACCGTGCATGCACGCACGCACGCAATCAGAAAAACCCTTCCAGCCGAGGCGCACACGCTACCTCAATTCAGTGCCAAATGACCCCTGTCGTTCTGTCCCATTCTCCTCCCTCGCTACCCCTATCCATTTCTGCCTTTTCATCCGCCATTCTCCTAATATTCCTGAGACTTCTGACCATTTTGACCTTCAGCTACTGAGATGAAATTATGAACATGCTGTAACTGAGGTGTGGTTTCTCCGGCCGCTATTGTTTTTTGTTATTATTTATTCACTAGCTCTTTCTAAAATTCAATTTTCCGTGTTTGATAAATTGACTTGAAGTTTAAGGAAATATTGAAAGAAAACAAAACTTTATTACCTTTATATATTTGTGTAGTGTGAACTTTCGGAAAGCAAAGTAGCGGAGTAATTTGTCACTCTATAACTTAAGTGTTGTCTCGCAGACCTCACCTTAGTAGTTAAAGTTTATTCCGGGTACGGTCAACTCTCATGTAACGTTTCTGAAAACCGCAGCGCCAAACGAAAACGCATAGTAATGGAAAAATCGGATTACGTTTCCAGACGGAATTAAGCTTGAATTTTTTGTGTGCGTGCATAAAATCTATTTTGTCACTAAATATAACGATTTTCTTCTCAGGCTTGAGACACTTGGGATGATAATATATCTGGATGATGGCATTTTACGAATATTAGCCGTGATGCAGGTTAATTGGCATCAAAATAAAATACGAACCGTAAGAATGCGCGTTACATGAGGTTTTATTTACTTCTTTCTCAATTACCACCCGCTCCTCCTCTCTTGCCCTTTTTCGCCTGATTTATACTATATATAAATCCTGCATTCGATCCATGAAACCACCATCTATTCCTACCATTCCTACTTATAATAGTTCTCGGTTTATGGAAAATTATTTTGATGAAGCATATCTCTTGAAGTTAAAAATTTTCTATCACGTTTTCTCATTATTGCAACTAGATTCAATTTATAGTATAAAAATATATTATAATTTAACTAACGTATAAAGTTAAGCTTACTATTTCTTACTGTCCAAGAAATAATTCTTGAGTTCACCTTATGGCTGAAATCAAAATCGAAAAACTTTTTCTCAAATATCCATTATTCTTGGAATCTGCTATCGGTTATACCACTGATGACGGCTGCTTTGTAGCTGAAACGCTCTTTTGGTTTTCCTAACCTTTTCATAGCAATTGGAGAAACATAGTTTTTCAATTTTCATTGCTTGTTACTTCATTAAAACCTGAAATTTAGAAAGTTATTAGGCGTATATTTCACTTATAGCTTCATAAAGTAACAAATCATGTTTTGCCCGCACTCGATAACTTAAACCATACAGTGTGATACTCTTATAACGAATTGTATTTTTCAGACCCTTGTGCGTCGTCGTAACCGCGATCTACTCTTATTAACCTTCCATACCTCAACACCATCTCACTCCGTCTTTCACATACTTCCTCCCTCCATCCTTCCTTGCCCTCCATCCTTCCTTGCCCTCCATCCTTCCTTGCCCTCCATCCCTCCCTTTCATCCCCCTCCTCCGCCCCTTACCTTGGCACCCCCTTATTATTTTCCCGCCCTTCTCCATTCCCGCTCGCCTCCACCTTCCCCTCCTCTTAAATACCCTTCCACTTCAAACCCCCACACTTCTTCCCCTCTCATGCTTTCTTCCTTCGCTCCTTCTAGCGGCGGTGGGTGGCACTATTTCCGGCTGTGACCGGAGGTGTGACGTCATCGTTCCCTCCATTCCTTTCATTACTCTCCCGTCTTTCGCCTCGGAGACTTATCCCCTTCCCCTATTCTCTTTAGGCCATTCGGGAGAAACTCTTTAAGTCAATATCTCGTCCCTTAATTTTCTAACACCTAACTTGAACCTAACTTGTATATACCGTATTTACCCGACTATAAGACGGCGTCGAATATAAGACGACCGGTGTTGAATCCAGGCATTCTTTGCCGGGAGGGAAAATAAAAATTTCGGGGATACTTTTTTTTTATAGATACATTGTATTTTATATTCATTCATTCATTCTAGTGTTCTGTCTTACGACAGGTCCTACCAATTCATTGATTGGTTTTAACTAGGGAATATACATACATGGTGCGGTGGTTTCCCGTTGCCTTTCACATCTGACACACACACAGAAGGGAGGAGGAAAACCCGGTGCCAGCACTTTGCTCACTCTTTGCGGAGAGCACCAGGGGTGTTTAACGTATCTTATTTTATACTAAGAACAAGAAATAAATAATAATTATTTACATTTTAAATGAAATAAATCATCATTAGAATAGAACGTGAAACGTTTTATGAATAAACAAATTATACATTTATTATAATATGTTAAATAAATAAATAGCGTCGGGAAGTTGATGTACAAGGGAGGGTTCACCTCCGGCCAACCCCTTGGATTCAACACTGAAGGCGACCCTGCACTCACAATAGCTAATTTTGAGGGAAAATGTTTTATAAGGAATTCTGAAGCAAATAAACAAGATTTTTTCATTTAAATCTCCAAAAATAATCATCACAATGTGCAGTGCAAAGATGAATGTGATTTAAACCATTATAGACTAGTCATAAATAGTTAAATATTTATAACACCTAAGTTTCTACACAATTTAAATTTATAGCACTACCCTGCAAGCCGCCAATGGCGTTTGGCAGGAGGTTTCATTATACCAGTGGTTTCCAAACTGGGACGCGACCCCCTAGGGGGGCGCGGGGGATAGATCAGGGGGGGGGGGCGCAAAATATTACACGTATATTTGTCATCCGTTTAGCCATCCTAAATGTAAGATCTACAATGTGCAGCCCTCAATTGACCAGGACGTATCGTTTGTCTCCTTGTTTATCTTAAGGTGGTTAATTGCAATTGTGTGTCCAGTATGTATTTTTTGTTAATTTTGTCCGAACTTGATATAGAGGGGGGCGGAAAGACAGCTTTCTCGGGTGAGGTGGGGCGCAAAGGCATTTTTCTTAGGTGAGGGGGGCGCGGCTTTGTAACGTTTGGAAACCGCTGCGTTATACTATGCGTTAAAACTCGATTGGCCTGTCTTATCGCATCTCCGAAAAATGATCTGTTATAACTTTCGGTTATAGCAATTATGTATTTCAATGTACATTTTCTTGTAACGTGTGATCTATACTAGCGGTCATTAACAGTGGCGGGTTTAGAGGACTCGAGAGCCCTAAGCGATAGTGGTTCGCGTGGCCCACGACTCGCGATTTCTGAAAAGATTTGTTAATTTTTATGGAGTTAAACAGTAAATATAATTCTTAATGATTTATTTGCCTATGTACTTACAGTATAGTGGATAGGTTTCTGAGCTAGACGCCGGTCGCAGCTCTTAGTCTAGAATGGAGTGGAATTATCGTTTTCAGTGGCGTAACCAGGAGCAGAAGGTCCCGCGGCAAAATATTATTTGTAGCCCATCTCCCCCTGCCCCCTTAACCTAGAAGTTCATATGTTCAATTAAAACTTAAACCCAATGTAAAGACTATCAAGTTGCATTTATTAATCGATTTATATTATAGGAATATGCTGACATGGTTTTTAAAATTACTCTGTCCAAAAATAATGTTTAACTGAAAAGTCATTCAGAAAGTAGGATAAAAAAGATAAATCGCTAAAAACTCTTAATTTCTTCTATATTTGGAAAAATTCGAGGGCCTCCGGGGCCCGTGGCGTTTGGCCACCCACGCCACTCTATTGTTACGTCACTGGATACCCTTCGGTTGAGTCTGGTCTTCGCCCAATGTCGTTTAAGGTAATCTTCATCATCATTTAGGATATATGACTTTTTCTTTGTATAAGAACTCTTCATTCCCATTGTATACCTACATTTTCCCCCTCTCCCGCTAGCCTCCTGACTCTGTTAACACTAATTCTCTCGCGACTAACTCCCGAAACAACTTAAAACAAGTATTCATATCTTTGAAAATGTTAACTTTTTATAATTCAATGTTTCTTAATGGAATAGGATATAGAAAGAAGAGTGAGATGTGGGTAAAAGAAAACGGAGATTGCTGTGATCCGCACGCGACACATGCGTCAAATGAACAATGGAATTCTCCGTGATTCGTAAGCAGCGAGTTAAATGAGTCAATAACTATGATGGAGGTTCGCCCGACCTGTTTGTTCCGCGAAATTTTTGTGGAGCTTTCAGTCGGTTGGAACCTTTAAGTAAATTATTGCTTTGAATCTCGATTATTATAATCCCAATTTCTATACTTTTTCAATATAAACCTGCGGTGAGCGCCTGCATACGAGTACGTTTTGAGTAATATCTCTGGTTACGTTTTGTGTTGGTTAAAATAGAAATTCCTGCGGCTATTACTGAATTTTATTTGCATTTAAAAAATATATAAAAACGTGAGACCTCCACGATTTTTATATAAAGTTCAAGATTTTTAAAAATTTAAAAATTAGGCCGTAGCGTTGCTGTTCCCCCTATCCTAGCGAATGTAGCAGAAAACACATGACCTCGCAAGCGCGGTCTTGTGTTTTTTTTCTGCCCTACGAATCCTGAATTACAATAAGGCATAAAAATTTCCATCTTTTGTATTTTCGTATGCTAGCGGCGGGTCGTAGGATCGGAGGTTTATGACTCGTATTCTGTTTCCGTTTTCTCCGTCGTAAATATATTTAAAGTTGGTTCATTCTCCGAGAATGTTAACTAACTACAGAGTTTTCGAGTGCCATTTTCATCGTGTCGGTTCACGTAATTTCCTCCGCAATGATTCATTTCGGAGGCCAAGATAACCGCTCTTTAAATATTTTTTTTTTCGTTTCGACGTTTTCTCTCACAGACTTCCGGCCGTCCTCTCGACTCAATTCTCGTTAGTTTTCTCCAACCGCCGGTCCTTGGAACGGAGCTTCAAAATTTTCCAAGGGCGCTATCCTTACAGGTTCCTAGGAATGGCGATAGTATCCACTCACTTGAGAAGTTCCCCGGCCGATGACGTCATCGGGTTGTGGTGATGATGACTCTCCTGTGGGAATGTTTCATCGCTGGCATTCTGCTTCCTGTATCGCGTTCTTTTACGCCAGCTCCAGGAATTCTTTAATTACGCTTTAATATATTACCGAATAATAAGCTTTGCAAAAGCGATAGCCATAAAAAATTAATTGTTATGGTATTCACATTATAATATATACCATCAATTTGATGTATAGGTTGGGTTCGCGAGTTCGAATCCTTTCGTAGAGATGATATTATTTGCTCGACTATCTTTTGTTTGATGTGGCAATTTTAATAGATTGTTAACTTCTCCTTGTGAATTGGTTAAAATAGATGAATAAATAAATTACCTTAACAAGTCCCACGTGAAAACAGCTCGATGCAATTGAGCTATTTAAAACTGCAGTTTTCAGTCTTAGGTATTCGAAATAAAAATTTCTCTCCTTCGCTTAAAAAGAGGGAGTACTTAATTCGTTGGCAGTGCCGAATTTCATTGTTGCTTTTTATCTAAATAATATGACAAGCTCTCATCGCTTTCAGCCCAGAATTTGGATTTATCATTATTTATCGATACCGACCAGCGATGCCAACCAGTGAAATAATTTTTACGGACAATATGGACAAAAATGACGGACAACGCAACTTTTTTACGGACATTTTATGCGTAATATTAAGATATCTCAAAAAGACGCAAGTGCAAAATATTCAATGCTGTCATTCATACATCGCAGCAGAAGTGTTATTTACGTTAGTTTAGCGCACTTATTTGGCTTAGGGAAACAGGAAATTTCAGATGTGTTCAGTAAAAATTCTTGTTTCATATTTTTAATTTGTGCCCGTTGAAAAAGAAAGGTTGCTTTACTTTTAAAAATATAACCAAAATGAGAATATATAGGATAAACATGTATTTTTTAAATCAGCTGTATTTAACCTAAAGTACGCATATCTCTGGGAATACTCGAGATCTTGAGTTACGATAGTAAGGATATCTAATGTAAAAATATAGCGAAGTAAAATCTAATAATTATCTCATGCATAAAATAATACGTAAATCATTTAATTAGGGGGGTGCCGGTGGTGTAGTGGTTAGGACGCTGGCTGATACTCACCTGCTGCTTGAAAAAGGCAGCGGGCACGAATTCTGCGCAAGTAGGATTCTTTCCAAGGTCGCCCGGCCCCCTGTTTGTGTGGTTTGAGGAGACCGCGCAAATTCAGCGTTTCGTCCTTCGGAAGGGGCGTTAAACCCCCTTGGTGCTCTTCGCAAAGAGTAGGGAAATACCGGCACCGGGAGTACGCCGACGAAAAAGGTTGAATACCACTACTTTAAACCTCTGGAAATTTCTTAGCATTTTTACGGGCATCTAAATATTTTTTACGGACCTTAACGGACACCTCCAATTTTTGCTCTTTTTACGGATTGTCCGTAAATTTACGGACGGTTGGTAACCCTGATACCAATTAATGTGAGAAACAGATAAAATAATGTCTTGAAATCTTTAATTATATCCGAAAATGCTCATGGAACTCATTTCTGTCATTATAAGTTCAAAATACCTAATGAAATTCATCAACGATTTAATGATTAGTTTGATACTATGAAATTTACAGATATTTAGAAATTACAATGTTCAGTTTCTCAACAGATTCGATTGTAACCTTTAGCTACGTATATAGTTAAACTTCTGAACCTCTATATTGCTTTATTCTCAAGATAAGACAAAAATAGACTTGGAGAAAATTTGAGCCATAAAACTTCGGGAATGTTTACGGAAGAAAACCCTAGAATAACCGAAATTTCTATTAAAGATGGGAGATATGTGGAAACTAGACTTTTTGTTTTTATTTAATGCTCTGTACCATTGTCTTGTGAAACAGCGGATGCGATCGGGACCTGGATTGGTGTTGCGCGTTGAATATATCGAATAGTTTCGATAGTCTCCCCAAATGACGTAACCGACTCCAAAGCCGTATTCCCACCTTTGATTAATACGAATGAATAAATTAGTTTGCACAATACAGGAAGGGGAATGTAATAAAAATGAATGCAATAGTGAGTACATTTGTTATGCCGTACAAGGTCGAACAGACTTTCTCCAATACCTTTTATAATGCCTTTTGAAATTTACATCTTTAGATAAGTGCACGCTGGATCCTGTGTCTAATATTTCATTTCCTTTTAGCACTTATATGTATATGCTTACAATGGCGTGAAAGGCGTCCTTCGACTAAGGTTTTATGTTAGCGAAAGGCAGGTTGTTATGCGCTTAATAGGTTGTTCGTGGCCGGAGAAAAACCTTAGGGCAAAATTTAATAAAACGAAGAGGAAAGAAAAATGGAGTGTCGTGCCTATCCTATGGCGTGCCGAATTTAATTGGTTTGTCGCGGTTCGACGAGGTAGAATTTTATCGTTTTTTGCACAATTTTGGTAAAGAACAAAAGAGAAAAATGATTTTTCACGTTACATGGTTTACTTTTCTTTAAGGTACGGAATCCAGTAATTTATCTGACCATTGAATATTAAAAAGACATTAAAAAGAGGTTAGTGGAAACTATGATGTGGATTATAGAATTATATGGACGTGAGACATGGGCATTGAGAAAAGATGTAATTTAGAGGCGTTTGAGGTTTGGGTATGGCGTAGGCTAGAGTAAATTAATTGGACTAAGAAAAACAGACGAGGAAGTTTTAAATACCGTAGAGAAAGATAGGGGCGTAATTAGAGCAATGAGGAAAAGTCAAGAAATGGGCGGATCAAACTTTGAAGGATAATGATCTGTTGTAGGAAGACATAGAAGGGAGGATGTTATGAATGAGGCAAAGAGGTAGGAAGAGGCATGGAATATTAGATGCATTAAAATAAGGGGATGGGTATGACAAGAGAAAAGGCCTTGGTTGGTACAGATTGGTCTGGGTTACCGAAGGGTAGAATAACAATGATGATGATCCGACAATGCTGACTCATTTAATACGTGTAATCGTGGTAATATACATCCGATTGATCGAGTTTGGGGCATTAATTAAAATTGTCAGATATGGAACAACTCTAAAATTCTTACCTGGTATCACAAATTCTCGGTGATTTTGCGATTGCGTCCGCTTTCGTTTGTTTTTTGTCAGACTATTTAAATAAGCTCTGTCGGCGGAAAATAAACGCTTCTGTTCGAATGAAATTCGCTTCAAAAAATTTACGAGCGCTTTGTTTCGAAAATTTGGAAAGAAAAAGGAAACTTATTCCTATGATGGAAAATGTTTTTTAAAAACTTAATTCGTAGGCCATCCGTCTTAAAACCTCCACTTTTGGTCATTGCGACGAATCTTCTCTCGAGTCATTCCCGTGCTTCAGAGCGAGAGAAAGGTGACGGCTGCGTGGGAGGCGAAAAGGGTTATAAGTGAGGGCAGGTGGAGGGAAGATAGGGAGAGAGAGAGGGGGAGGAAGGATAGATAGGCGGAGGGCAAGGCCTTGGAGAAGAGAGCTGCGGTCTGCAAGAGGGGAACGTGGGCGTGGGAGGAGAGAAAGAGAGGGAGAGATGGGAGGGGTTGAATAGGCTGGAGAGGTAGAGGAGGAAGGGGTTCCTCTCTTATTCGCCAGCTGTCTCTTCCCCTCCATTCCCCACCCCTCTTTCCCATCCTTCACCACGCTTCTCCCTCCCTCACTCCTTCCGACGCAACCTGAAGAACCGTTACCGCCGTAGAGAGACAAGAATGAAAGTGAAAAGAAGTTCGCCGATTCCGGAGGAAGACTCGTGCGACGAGAGTTTTGCCCTCGGAATTTTTATCGGGTCCGTCTTGCATATATGGCGAGGGATTCGACGAGGGTATTATTTTTCGACAGTTACCTCGGTAACCGGTTGGTGAAATGTGGACTTGTAGGCTTTAAACACGCGAGGGAATTTTTCTTATTTATCGGTCTGTTAATCCTCTTGCGGGAAATCTATTTTTAAACTACATATATATTTAGCTACAACGAGTCGAAGTTATAGGGATAAAATATTTTTTTTTGGCATTATCCGAATAATCTTAACACTAGCCACACGGGAGCGGCTGATGGCAAATCATATGCAATATAAAAAAAAAGAAATTTAGCGACATTAAAGAAACGATTTTTGTAACTTCAAATCAAATATACGTACTGATGGTAATTACGCGATGTAATTAGATTGTAAAATTTTAATTACACGAAAAATTAAATTAACTCAGACATACGTATAATATATCATTAGGTATGTACCGTACTATGTACATGTACGAAACCGTACTATGCGCAAAATTTCACAGGAAGTTAAATTTTTGTGGGATACTTTCACCTATCTAATTCACATCAATAAGTGTCTTAAGGGCATAATTCTGTTAATAAAATATTTTATGATATTGGTCTATTCAGTCATGTAGTCTCTTCAGAAGCAAGATTCTGGCAAATATCCTTTACAAAAGGCGTATATATTTCTGCTTCATCCTGATAAGTGAATAGGTGTACGGGAGACTTTTAACGTTTTTTGGATCAATCGTCTTTGAAATTATTAGCACACTTCGTAAGATGTCTTATGTATTAGTATTGCCACGCTTTCGTGTAAGAGACCGCGCAAATCAGTGCTCCGTCCTTCGGAAGGGACGCTAAGCATTTGGCCCCCTTGGTGCTCTTTGTAAAGAGTAGATTAATGCCGGCTTTGTGTTTTCCTCCTCCCTTGGGTGTGTTCGGTGTGGAAAGAGTTATGGCTATAATAATCCAAGAGGTTGATTAGTCAGAAATAAGGTAAAGTGAGAGAATATGGCAACTTATTTATGTTTTAGTCATGTAAAAAAAGCCAATTTGTTACATTTTAATACAAAATCTTTACAATTTACATTTGTCGTTACTCTAAATGCTGAGTCAGTTATGTAAGGTTTTTCCTTATAGAAAAGGAAATAATTAATTAATTTACAACACATTACAAAATTCCATATTCCCCCATGCATTGGGGTAATATGGCCACACGCGTTTATTTTGGTTATTTGTTGAGAATTAGTACAATAAATTGAAAAATGTTCATTGTTTCTAAAAGTGAATCGTCACAATTACGAAACTGAGTTACTTCTAAATATTTACAACCATTTATGTTTTTGTAAATTGAATAATACAAAAATTAAATATTTAGATGAGGAAATTGAACACGCGAAAGTGAACAAAAGCCAAATGATGTAAAGTAAAGAAAAAATATCAATTGCAGTCTTCACAAAATCTGAGTTAGTGCACATCTAATGTAACCACCGCAGACATCGAACACACTGAATCCAATCGCATTTCGGTCCACGTTTGTCATGAAAGTGATCTCCACATTTGGCACAAAAATCATCTGAATCGTCTTCCAATTCCGAATCACCGCCTTCAATCGAACGCATCTCTTCCGCACTCTCCTATGAACTCGAGTGATGCTTCGTTTTCTTCCTCTTGGCAGTCTTGTTTCCTGGACTTTTTATTTTCTTTTGATGGTTGCTTTAATTTACGACCTTTTTCTAGTTTCTTTCTTTTTTGTTTCTCTAGCTCGGCTGATTTTTGTGCCTTCATTGCTTTCTTTGTTCGCTTCTTTGCAATTATTTCGGGCGAGGTGAGGACTTCGTCATGCTATTTGCGTTTCGAGCAAGTCCCACTCGGTCCAGTTACATATAGAACAATAGAAATGTCTTCAAACGAAATTTAAGAAACGGGACTGCTGGTTGTGCTGTTATCCTGGTCCTTCTCTTGAAATAAGGAGACATCATTGGCCATGAAAGCATGCTCTGGAATTTTTAATGGATTCCATGGAGAGATTCCGCAAGCTTGGAAACCAGAAATAGCATTTCGGACTGTGGCAGTTCTAGACCATGCTTTATTGAGAAGTGAAGCAAAGTTAAGCCGACTGATTTGACGTCCGGGATGATTATGTATAGTATAGTAATTATAACGAAACGAGTTTAAAATAAAACAAGATGATCCAAACAGAACTTATGATGCCTACTTTATTTAATACTTATATTAGCTTTAATAGCTTTAAAGTCATAGTGGATATAGCTCTTTATATTCCCAAATTTCATAATTTAGTGTTATAAAATACTCAAATACATTCGAACGGAATATTAAATTGATCACGTCTTTTTGTGCGGCAAAAATAACGCGTGTACGTATTAGAATATACCGATTCTGAGGCCAACAATATTTGTTGCTATGGCAACACTCTCGTAATGAGTAATAAAAACTGCAATATCGCCAGTATTTACGCGAAATTCGAAGAAATACAATTGATAAGCAAATTAGAATCTACATTCCATTTCTCAGAGAATAGTACAAATTCCGCACCGATATTACAATTCAAAGTTATTTTAATGTGCAAGAGAAAATTACCCTGCACGATGGATTTCAGATTTCCCATGTAAATCAAATGGGAAAGATAATTCCTGGAATCGAATCCTGGACTTCAATCTTTGCAACAAAAACTATCCTCGGGAGCTCAGCCCATGTAGCAAGATGATTTCCACCAAGTGTCATGAAAGTCGGTCTTTTGGTTCAAAAGTTAATAGGGGGGAACGGATAGACAGACAGACACACGACGACAAAACTAACAAGCCTATTTCCATTCTGTAAAGTAGGCTAAAAATCCACTTAAGATACCGTCATTCTGTGAAACTCCACAGCAGATATTACGTACGTACTTTAAATAAAACTAAACGCATTAATGGTTGATAACCTATTACTCTAGCCACAAAAACAAAGCCGTAGTGTATTTTTGTGGAAATAGTACAGAGTTATCAATTATTACTGCGTGTTATGTTTCATTTAACACACAATCATACCTGAAATTAATGTTTTATTCAAAACATTGGATATTAATTTTACTGCGACGTATACTCTTGTCACTTACAAACATTTACGGTATTACTTTTCATGTAATCTGGGTATTTCCCAGAATATAGGTGTCTCAGAATTTTTTAGAAACTTTTGGAAGCATTATTCACAAAATGTTTAAATTTCCTCCGATAATTTTCAGAATTCCGTAGCTCCATTATAATTATCAAGCAATCCAACCGCAATGATTTCTTTTGCCCTTTAAACGAGAAATATCCTATATCACGTCCGAATTTGCCACTCAGAGAGAAGCACTAGCAGCGTCGCTTGCATGAGTTTACAACCGCAGTGAGTTATGGCGAATTGCGAAGAGTCAGATTCTTATCTTACCTTAAATTTGTCATAAAATTCGCACGACGTATTCTGCCGAGCCCGAATACGATATTATTTGCATAACCACAAGGGGCTGATAAAATATTTCATCGCATGCCTTGGTTTCCTTGCTCTAAGCCAGGGGCCGGAAACCTACAGCTCGCGGGCCGCATGCGGTCCCCGAGAGCTTCATCTGGCACGCGAAGCTACGGTGGATAAGATCGGTTAAATTGAATATAGACAATTTCACATTTTATCAGTAAAATTATGGTCTTAAAATCTTATGGTGAAGTCTTAACGCAAGTAAATTATTTATGACTTGATTTTCACTTATATGAAGCCACAGAATCTCCAAGTAACTTCTGATGCAAATGCTCATCCGGTCCGCCGAAGCTCTAGTGATTTTAATGCGGCCCTCCGAAGCATTCAAAACTTCGGATGTGGCCCACAATGCAGAAAGGCTTGTCAGCCTCTGCTCTAAGCTATGAGCTGCAATGATAAATTATAATGTAAAAAGCCAGCGAGTAACATAAAACGATTACTTCTCAGGCAAAAATAAAAGCTTTTTATTTTTGATTACCTGCTTACAAGATTTTACCATCGAAGCATACGTATGTTTCTAGGCCAATTTCTCAACAAATATCTAGAATTAAGGTAATTGAACATTAATAACTTGGCGTGCCAACCGTCTTCTTCCGTATCGAATCTTTCTCTCGTTACGCACCATTGCTAAATTAACATCCGAAAACCATTCTCCGAGTCTTTTTATACGCGCCAAGGCGGGCGTCGGAGGGAACCTCACGCGATCTTCTCTTCCCGCCACGCCCCCTCCTCCTCATCCGCCACCCCTTTTCGTCGCCTTTCATATCCCTCCCGTCGCCACGACCCCCCCTCAAGCATCTCATTATTATTTTCTCTCTCTCCCTTTCCTCTTATTACAGGAAAACGTCAATCATATAAATCCCATTCTTCGTCCGGACTTTTTTTCGTCAATTCCGTTTCCACGAAAACCTGTTTTGCTTTGGGATTCTCGTCTCTTATTTACAAATTCGGTTCCCACCCTCCTTTTCCATTAGACAGCCGTGTAAGTACGTTTTGGTTCTGTCTCTGCGCTATTTTTAATCCAGCGCGTATTTCGTTTACGAAACCGTTGTTATTCGTCTTCGTTGTTTGTCTCGTTTTCATTATATTTGCTTTTTTTCGAGATAGCTTTATCCGTTTCAGCGTTATTGCAAGTTCTATTGTTTCCCGACACAATAATTGTGAATACTACTAACGCGCGACACGATTGCGGTTAGCGCCTTTATTGCGGAATGCAGAGTGTCGGCCCTATTATTCGTGCTAATTTCATATTAGATGACTTTTTATGAGCTCATGATAAATTATATGTAAACATATAATAGGGCTTGAAAATTTCTGCGGTAAAGGGGAACTCTGAATAAATATTATCGTTTAAACTTCAAACTCGTTTCAGAGCGTCTCCCGGGTAATCCGTGCGCGGATAATCGGGGGTTTTTACCGTATATTTTTACACGCAACAAAGGTTCGTCGCTGCCTATTCCTAACATGTCGGCCTGACGAAGACTCTCTCACAGCCCCCTTTAAAACCATCGGCACTCTAATAAACGCCGAAGCGGTGAAGTAGCATCCACTCTCGATGGCTTTCGAGTGGGTTGGGGTCTTATTTATGTTCGACTCAAGCGCTTGCACTTCTCGGTGCACTTCATCTCGCTTCGGAATTTAACTTGCCCGAAGAAGTGCGTTCTCTCGGAAGTGCTTTTCTCCGTTTAAAGTTAGTTCCCATCACTGGGAAGTGACTCAACACGTAAGAAATAATAAAAACCCTTTGCTCACGAGAGTCATTAGTGATGCTACATCGCGTTAATTTTATCCGGAGGCGTTTTGGTGGAGTCGGAATGAGCCTTGTCATTTTACCAAAAGTCCCAAAATGGCCCAAAAAAAATATTATTTTCGATTTTTGAGCTATGGGTTTTTGTTGATGTGAATTTTTGTTTCGACGGTAATCCCCGTTCCTAATTTTAGGCGCAATGAAGCCTTTGTGTTACGGATCGGCGAACTATCGAAAATAACGTTTGACAAGAGCGTGTTAAGCCAAGTACAATCGAGTCTCTATAATTCGAATCTTAATTTCAGTTGGTGAAAATAAACCAGAGTTACTCTTACCTTCTTACCTTTAAAAAATATATTTTATTTCCGGGCTTTCGTGAGCGGATTATCTGGCTCGTCTTATGACTGAAATCAAACTTACAAGCTACTCACGCTCCGAAAGCCATCAGAAAGGTTAGAAAAACCAGATGAGCATTTCGGCTGCAAAACAGCCGTCGTCTGTGGTGATTTTTCGATAGTAGAGTCTAAAAAAGAACGGTTAGGGATATGAAAAAATAAATAAAATATTAGAATCTGAGATCTTAAAGTTTTCGGTAGAGGAATTCGGATGGGAAAATACCTTGATTAACGCATAGAGGATAACTACTTATTAGGAAAATGAGTGGAGCTTAACACTTTCTTATGTTTTATGATGTGTCAATTCTACAAAGTTACGCCTATTACTCTTAATTGTATGGAAATATAACTTATTCGAGTTGACGAAAATTCGAGCTAAGAGAAGTGCGACTGAAGTCGTTCGGCGCAAAAGGGCGGTATCGTCGACCGTCGCAGGTGTGGCGTTTACTTGGAGAACTTCTTCGTGGTGAGTTCATTGAGAAGACGCCTAATCAGGTCTCCGGGAACAAAAAAATTACTTCTCACGAACCCTTTTCATTGCATTGGTCGCTGTTAGGTTTCGTGAAAATTAACCGTCTTACTTATCCTCTCGTTTCCCTCTCTCCCGCTGACCCTTTCATCCCCACCCCTTCGCCCACCTCCGGACGGTTGAGGGCGGGGACGCTTGGGGGTGTTGGAGACGGACAGTGAAAGATGGGTAAGGGTTATCGGCTGAATGAGGGGACGAAGCCTTTCCTGAGACAAAGAAAGAACGAAAACTCCCTGACTCCATTGCCCTCTGACACACGCGCTTGTTAGACCATCCCCCAGTCACTCTCTCGCTCTTTTTTCCCCCATTCATCCCTCCCTCTCTCTCTTTTCCGCTCTCTTTTTCCTCCCTATCTTCTCTCCTTCCTTTCATTCTCTCTCCGTCACCAATCTCCTTCCCTTCTCACTCTCTCTCTCCCTCTTTTTCCTTCCCGCCTCTCTCTCTCTCCCTCTTTTTCTCCCGCCTCTCTCTCTCTCCCTCTTTTTCTCCCGCCTCTCTCTCCCTCTTTTTCTCCCGCCTCTCTCTCCCTCCCCCACCCTATCTCCCCACCTTCCTATCTTTTCCCCTCCCTATATCTCCCCTTCTACCTCCCTCCCCTCTCTCCCCCTCTGTCTCCCTTCCTCCATTTTGCTCCCTCCCTCCCTATCTCCCTTTCTCCTCTCTCTCCCCTCCTCTCCCTCTGCCATCCTCTCCCCTCCCCTCCCTCTGCCATCCTCTCCCCTCCTATCCCCTCCCCTCCCTCTGCCATCCTCTCCCCTCCTATCCCCTCCTCTCCCCTCCTATCCCCTCCTCTCCCCTCCTCTCCCCTCCTATCCCCTCCTCTCCCCTCCTATCCCCTCCTCTCCCCTCCTATCCCCTCCTCTCCCCTCCTATCCCCTCCTCTCCCCTCCTATCCCCTCCTCTCCCCTCCTATCCCCTCCTATCCCCTCCTCACCCCTCCTCTCCCTCTGCCCTCCTCTCCCTCTGCCCTCCTCTCCCTCTGCCCTCCTCTCCCTCTGCCCTCCTCTCCCTCTGCCCTCCTCTCCCTCTGCCCTCCTCTCCCTCTGCCCTCCTCTCCCTCTGCCCTCCTCTCCCTCTGCCCTCCTCTCCCTCTGCCCTCCTCTCCCTCCTGCCCTCCTCTCCCTCTGCCCTCCTCTCCCTCTGCCCTCCTCTCCCCTCTGCCCTCCTCTCCCTCTGCCCTCCTCTCCCTCTGCCCTCCTCTCCCTCTGCCCTCCTCTCCCTCTGCCCTCCTCTCCCTCTGCCCTCCTCTCCCTCTGCCCTCCTCTCCCTCTGCCCTCCTCTCCCTCTGGCCCTCCTCTCCCTCTGCCCTCCTCTCCTCTGCCCTCCTCTCCCTCTGCCCTCCTCTCCCTCTGCCCTCCCCTCATCTCCCCTCACCACCCTCTCCCCTCACCACCCTCTCCCCTCACCACCCTCTCCCCCTCACCTCCCTCTCCCCTCACCTCCCTCTCCCCCTCACCTCCCTCTCCCCTCACCTCCCCTCTCCCCTCCTCTCTCCCTCTCCCCTCCTCTCTCCCCTCTCCCCTCCTCTCTCCCTCTCCCCTCCCTCTCTCTCTCCCTCTCCCCCCTCTCTCTCTCTCTCTCTCTCTCCCTCTCCCCCCTCTCTCTCTCTCTCCCTCTCCCCCCCCCTCTCTCTCTCTCCCTCTCCCCCCCCTCTCTCTCTCTCCCTCTCCCCCCCTCTCTCTCACCCTCTCCCCCCCTCTATCTCTCCCTCTCCCCCCTCTCTCTCTCTCCCCTCTCTCCCTCCCTCTCCCCCCTCTCTCCCTCCCTCTCCCCCCTCTCTCTCTCCCTCTCCCCCCCTCTCTCTCTCCCTCTCCCCCTCTCTCTCTCCCTCTCCCCCCCTCTCTCCCTCTCCCTCCTCCTCTCTCTCTCTCTCTGTCTCCCTCTCCCCCCTTCCTCTCCCCCCCTCCTCTCTCTCTCTCTCTCCCTCTCTTTCCTCCTCTCTCTCTCCCTCCCTCTCTTCCCTCTATCTCCCCCATCTTGCTCCTCCCTTTCTTTCCCTCCATCCTCTCCCCACCCTCCTCTCTCTCTTTCCCTCTCCCCTCTCACCCTCGATCTTCCTTTGTTCCCAGCCCTCATTATGATCCCTTCCCTCCCTTTTCCGATTCAGGCTCTACGTTGTTTGGTCTTGGCTATGAATGACCTTATATTGTTGTGACCATCTCCTTCCCCTCCTCCTCTCCCACTCCTCTTCCATAAGCCATAAGCGTATTATTATCGTTATTCCACGGCTTTCTGAAGGGGAGACGAGGGGATTTCGAATTTTGACGTTAAATTTTTACGCACTTCCGACAAAATTCACGGTGAAGCGTCTGTTTAATATGTCGCCGCGTGTTTATTTTTTTAGTTCGACAAAAATCTTTTGTTTCTAATGATAGGAGATGAGATTCTAAATCATTGCGGTGCATCTGATAGTAAAAAAACAAGATTTCCTTGCTCTACATTTTTATATTGTTGCTGAAACGATTGCAGAAATGTACGCGAATGCATGCAACTGTCCTTGATCTTAATTCAACGGTATACTTGGAAATGTTCTAGGATCCTCATTAAACGAGTTATAAGATTCCATTTTTAGCTCGGTTGAATTTATATTAAAGGTGGTATGAATCAGATAATGATGATGGGTCAAATGGAAATTCGTCGCAGCCCTTCTGTGACTGGCGGCGACGTTGATTCCATATAGGTAATTGTTTCAAGAAAGAATTTTTGAAATCACCTTACGGCTGAAGTAAAAAAAAAAACTAGTTTCTCCAATAGCATTAAAAACTTCGGGAAAACCGGATGCGTATTTCGACTACAAAGCAGCCGTCATCAGTTTAGAATCTTCTATTGGTGAATCATCACTGAAATGCGCATCTTGTTTTCCTGACCTTTATATGGAAATCGGAAAGACGAAGATTTTCAACGTTGAACTAACGATTTATTTGAGATATATAACATGCTTTTCTTTAGAATGTGTACATCTCCAGCATACATGTGATGTGATCGCTTTCTAAAGATGCAAGGGTTTTGTATTTTAAATCGGGTTTTATATCCCATCTAAAACGATCCATTTAACTGTTAGTGAACCCTGGAAAAAATCCAAGCCATAGGATTTCAAAGAATGGAAAAAATGGCATTTTTAAGGCTTTGAAGTCATAAAATAAAATTGATAACATGTTCGTAAATTTTAGTTACCTTATACAGCGTTCGTGTTTATTACACTGCTCCAGTCAAGGAGTCCTTTAAGTGCTATTATTGTTGCTCATCATTAAATTCGAAATGCTCGGATTGTTCTGTACGTAATTAATCTTCTTGTGTCTCTCCTTTTCTTTCCAGGTGAGTACCTTCGCATTTGAGGCGCCTTATAAGAGCCGCTAGTTCGCGGGCGTTTCCGATGAGGGAGATAATTGGAGATATCCGGGTTTCGGGAGTTGTCTGCTCTTCGCCTTCTTCTTCGGCGGCGCCTTCGATCGCGGTGCGGAAGTTTGTGGGAACCGTCTCGACGATTGAGTGGTTCGTGGTATCCTGTCACGACGAACGTTACACGTCATCTCCTTAACAAATAATCTTTCGTTACGCGGTTAGGCTTAGGAAAGCTACGGTCCAATACATTCATGTCATAGCGAACTGCTGGGAATGAGAAAATCATTTCGTTACGCCGAAAGTCCGTCCTAAGGAGTATTGCTCGATGTTATGTAAAAGCAGACGGATCATTTATTTAACTTATACTTTATAATATTTTACGACGAAATAGTCGCAGTTTACACCTTAGTGGAGGTAAATATAAACCTTAAATTTATAAAATCACCAGTTAAATTTCAAATACGTACATATTTATGTGTGCGTATTTGAAAGAAGATTTCTAAAGTGCTTTCGCTAAGACTGGGTATTGAAAAAGTTTTCATCGTAGGGAAATTTTCTTTATAATGCCATTCGTTGTGGCGAGAGTTTAGTGTATAAGCGGTAAAATTAAGAAATTCCTTCCGAAAATCGTGTCTTATACTCTAGGTTTAGGAGAAGAAATCGTATTAAGACACTCCACAGCTTTTTTGGCGTGCACACTACTCACTGTTGATCACCCTTTTATTTAAATAGACAGATAAGAGAGCTGGGACAAGTGAAATTACACAAAATGAAGCCTATAGCATTAGCATAAATAACCGAATATTCTTAATTCTTTAGCTAATGAGGCCTGTAAAAGTCTTCAGGGAATTTTGTGCATTGTAATCAATTTTATGATGCATAAAGAAAAATGGTAGATAAGAGATCGATTATAAAAAATGAAAATAAAGAGAAAGGTATTTCCTGAGGATAGAGTCCATGGTTAAGGATGTGATTGAAGAAAAACTTGTTATCAAACTAGGAAGGAAATGGTTTCAGCTGATGGACGATTTGAAAGGATATAGTCACCAAGTAGTGAAGAAGATTGTAAAGAATGCGGAGAATATGATGTGGAGAACCCGCTTAGACATATAATCACGAACATGTCTGTGGAGAGAACACGAATGACGATGTGACGCATCCATGTTGGCTATCTGAACGACATTTTATCACTTAGAAATTGTTATTAATTTTTTTATATATCGGACCACTCAAATATTTTAAATTTGCCATTCCGTTTATTGAACATTATCATCACGGCAATCGTCACTTTTTATGCAAATGTCATCAAAGAGATGGCGAATGAAATTTGAAAATGAGTAAATCGATAAAAACCTCGTTCATTTCAGACCACCGTACGCCTACTCAGCGTTTGCAGCCAGTGGGACGCGAAGGTCATCTGGGTGAAGTTTCGAAAATAA
Source organism: Tanypteryx hageni (assembly GCA_028673005.1). Taxonomy (NCBI): domain Eukaryota; kingdom Metazoa; phylum Arthropoda; class Insecta; order Odonata; family Petaluridae; genus Tanypteryx; species Tanypteryx hageni. The sequence continues at coordinate 67,604,132 of CM054113.1, forward strand.
TTATTACACCTTTTCTCAACAAAATTATTGCAATATTTAATGTACACACTTAGTCTCCATAAACGATTAGTATAGGTAATAATAAAATGCATTTGACGTAAAAATCCACTTCTTGGAAAAGGTGGTGTTTTTCTTTTACCACGGTGGGACCAAGGTTTTTTGACAAAATGATTGCCGAGACGTAAGATGCAAAAGATTTAGAACCGCTGCACTAACTCATCTCGAGGAATTTTTTCACCAAATTGCGATCACCATCGTGTTAATTTAGAAGAGCTTAGGGAGAGATGGCAGAGGCATAGAAAAAAAAAGCTGAGAAATTTTTTGGGTTGGTCGCCTATCGTAATCCTTGTGTCGCTGGGAAAATACTGAACGCAGTCCATGACGTCGGTAGCATGAACAAATGTTCGTCCGAAACGAGTTATCAGCTTTGGGTCATGTTTACTTCTCTCACGTTTTCGTTTCCTGTCGAGGTTTCTCTATCTGGTAACGTTGCAAACACAGGCGAGCGTGGGTCAAGAGAGATGAGTTCAGATAATGGAGAAACATGGACAGCGAAGGAGCGTTGTATAAAAAACAATGTCGGTAGGTATTGCATGTAATAGCACGCAATACCAGACATGCCACGTCGATGCAATTGTGTAAATCACATTTAAAGTATTTAAATTGTATTTAGGAAACAAACGAAACGAATATTTATTTGAAGCTTCAGAAACAGTCTTATGAGCTTTTTTTGACTGCTGTTATATATCTCTGCCATTTTTTATATCAACCTTGAACCAGTGAGGTGAAACTATGATCAGATTTTGCTGTCTCTCAGACCACTATTGTTCTTAATATTATTTATTCACTAGCTATATCTATAATTGGATTTTACATGTCTAATAATCTTTCATGGGGGTTGAAAGGTAATTAAAAGAAAAAAATCAATATTCCCTTTATTTCTTTGTAATATGTGAACTAGCGGAAAGTAGTGAGGTTTTTTGACGATAAGTATAACTTAGATTGTGCCTCACTTCATTAATTAAAGGCCAATGCTACATCAGTAGAATATTAGGACACCGAAAGTCCTACATTTACCATCGTCTATTTCCTCCCGGCCGCGGATCTAAATATAATTCCGGATAAACGGAACCCGGAAAATCGAAACTGCCACCTTCTCGAAACATCCGCAATACAACTCTTAGGAAACTCGAACGCTTTTTTAAATGAGAATGTTTTTACCTGCTACGTGCCCGTCCAGGTGGGATGCGTCTAAAAGACGATCGTAGGGTGCAGCGTTCAGGGAGGGAAACGGGAGGAACAAGGAAGGGTCGTAGAAGAAGCGGTATATGGTAGAAGAAGAAGACTGGGAGGAGTCGCCCGGCCGTCTTCTTTTGTTCGCGGAGTCATGCAAGAAGGATGGGCCGGCCAGGGGCCGACCCGAGACCAGCCCATCCTCTCCGCCTTTCCCTGCGCCGAAGAAGACCCACCCTCCAAAAAGAGAAGGAAAAAACACCTCCAACTTACCTGCTCGGAACACACACACCTCCCCTTCAGCATTAAGGAGAAAGAGTGTGGGAAGGAAGAAAGGGGAAGGGGGCGTGGGAGGAGGAGGGCTAGCAGAGACGCCCTCGGGGGGGAATGGAAGGGGTTTTTTTTCCTCCTGGGCGGCGACCTTCCCCTCTTCTCTTTCCCCGGAGAATACGCCCCTCAGTTTCACCTTTACCGCTTCTCGTAAGCGCACCACCGCCACCACCTTCCTCTTTCTCTTACCCTACCTTGTATTTCTCGCCCTTTTCGTCTCTCCTATCGCCTCCTCAGTCCAGGAGGGGCGGCGTCCCCCCAGAGGGTCCTCCCCTACCTCAAAGCCGTCTGTCGCGATCGTCACCCTCGTCGGTCTGTCTTCTTCAGCGCCTACTCTCCGGTAAGCACGGAGGGAAGCCCGCGCGGTGATCACCACGCCAAATACGACGAGAGTGACTGTTTCGTAGATTCGATGCGGCGTCTGTCGCGCGTGAGATAGTTTCGTTATTCGTTGAGCCTACGCGCCACTCCTTCCCCCTTACCGTATAAACGCTAGGAGACCTAGCAGAAATGGAATGGGATACAGACGTTGAATCAAAGAGGCAAGCAAAAAATTGTTTCCTCTCTGAACATCAAGCTGGCAATTTTCGGATTAATCTTCGCCGCTCAAAGGGGCAATTTGAACGTATTTCGGCATCCTTTTAATTTATGTTTATTTTCTGTCGGGGAAGAGGTACGTGGATGGTTCTCTAAAATTTAGGTACGAGTGAAAGGAAATCAGAATTCGTGCACGTGTATGTACAACAGCTGCTTAGGCATGTCCCCACACTATTGCACCAACTTTTCAGGAGGTTAAGGAAGGACATTTTCAAATACGTACCCACCATAAGGAGGGTCATATTGCAGTGGTGTATTTATGGTGCATTTATTGATGGATCAGCCTTAGAAAGATTTAACAGCTATCAGATAGCTTGACGTGACCAGTGAGGTTGTTCCGAGGCGGTTTAAATAACAATTTAGGGCGAGTGATGAAAAGGAGGGACTGTCCGTCCGTCCGTCCCTACAGTACACGTATACGTCAAACCGGCTTGAGTGGTTAATGGTGAACTAGAGAGATTTTTGCTGGAGAAGAGAGGGGAAATGAGGAAATTTGCAGTATAAATTATGGAGTGGTAGTAGATATAAAGGAAAATAAATGTTCAGATGGAGGCGGAAGCAGATAAGATATGGGTTACGTATGATTGCTTTTAATTAGGAAGTCAATACAATGACATTTGATGTATTTTATAGAGTAGATGGTATTGGGAAGGGAATTCCAAAGGTTACAAGCGACGTGACCAAGCAATGATCATCTCTTCGCTAGGAAGTAAAATACAAGACGTTTTTATCTCGTACACGACGAAACGGCCGTGGAACCGACGAGGGATGCCGTCGTAAAACCATCGTACGTTAAAAAAAGGATGAAGTGCCGGGAGAAGTTGGACAGTGAGTTCGAGATGATGGGTATGAGGGGATAAAGAGATCGTGACTTAGGATAAAGGACTCGATTGTACTCTTTCGCGGACTGCTTTCTCGAAGTTCGAAGCGATTGAACGGATAAGGTTTCCTCGGCGTGTGTTTGCCGACACAGTCGATGGAGAATTTCACCTCTTTGGGCGGCTCTTCTAAATGTCGCTCTTTACGGCGAGAAATGTCACTTGGTGACAATCGCTATCATGCGAATGACGGGAGAGGGAGGGAGGATGCGAAAATAGGGAAACGGAGACATGTCGAGAGAGAGGAAGAGTGGGTTGAGAGGGGGAAGGGAGAGTGGGTTGAGAGGGGAAAGGGAGAGTGGGTTGGGTGGGGGGAAGGAGGGAGGTGGTCGGAAAAAAAGCGTTGGAGGAATAAAGAAGAGAGATAGTTGGAGATAAAAGCGTGGGAGAAATATAGGATAGATTGGGGAAGAGAGAGGAAGATTGAGTGGAAGAGAAAGGGAGGAAAGGCCAAATGGAGGGAGGAAGGTGAGGGCGAGAAAGAGTGAGCGGGGATATAGAGGGACAGAAAAAGAGGGGGGGAGAGAGGAAGGTAGATGGGATGGAGGAAGTGACAGCGGAAGAGAGGAAGGAGGGTAGAGAGAGGAGAGGAAGGTGAAGAGAGGGCGAGAGAGAGGGAGAAAGGATGAGAGAAAATTAGATAGAAAGGGGGAGAGGGGGTGAGTGAAAGAAGTGAGGAAGGGGGATATGGAGAGAGGAAGAGAGGGTGAAAGGGAGAGCGGGAGAGAGAGGAAGTGAGAGAAAAGGAAACGTAGAGAGGAGGCGGGAGGGTGAAAAGGAGCGGAAGAAAGAGGTTTGGAGATAAAAGCGCGGAAGAGATTGAGATGAGGGAAACAGTAAGATACGGAAGAAAAGAGAGATGCAATAAGTGAAGAGGCAGAAGGAGAGAGAGGAAGGGGGAGGTTGAGAGAGGATGAGGCAGGAAGAAAGGGCGAGAGAAAAGGAAAGGGGAGAGAGGGTGAGAGAAAAGGAGAGATGAAGGAGAAGGCAGAGAGAGATATAGAGATAAAAGCGCGAATATAGTGGGATAGAAAAAAGAGGAAGAGAGCGGAAGGTAGAGAGATAGAAATAAAAGCGTTGGAGAAATAGAAAGAGAGGAAAAGGCAAAGAGAGGGAGGGAGAGGGGGAAAAAGAAGGAAGGGGGCTAGAGAGAGTGAAAGATGGAGAGAGGGATGGGGAAGGGAGGGAGACAGGAAAATGGTGCGGAGGATGTAAAGGCGAGGAGGCGGAGATATTTCGTGGCTAGGAAGAGAAAGAGTTTTATAGTTATTACTTTTGGCCAACGTCGGACAACAGCGAAGTTGCAGTTAAAAGAGGCTGAAAGGGAATATAAATTAAATGCGCTCCGCTGGCGACCTTGAAATATTTTGTGTTTACACCCTTCCCTTCTGCAGCGCTGCGGAGAGAGCGATGTCCTCCACATCCTCTGGAATGAAGGAAACGCCAATGCGCTATTGTCATCCGCAGCGCAAGACCTCTTCGTGAAGTTAGGCACGATTCCAATTCCGTCCTCTAAGATGTAGAAATTGCGGGAATAAATAAACCCTGCGGCTTTTCGGATCGGTCGGTAATTTGGTTTCTATGTAATTGAAAATAAGGATCTTTTTTGTAGAGAAAGTGCTTCCTCTGAGCTGGTGTAAAATTCGAATTAAAGCAATAGATTCTATCATAGATAAAAGCGACCTTAATAAAGTTTCAAATTTATTCCTCTGGGACCTTAAATATTCTGTTATTTTTGCACATTTTAATCATCCTTGTATCACTTATTTTAGAATTTTAATTTGGCTAATTTATTCGTAACTACGAAAAATGTTAACACGTGGATTTCTGTGGTAAGATGCGTTTTTCCATTGCAGAAGACGCATTGAAAGTTGCCATTTCTTCGGCGGGCTCGATTAAAATTAAAATCGGAAATTATATGTTCTGAGATGTCATCTAACTAAGTGAAAATCAAGTCTAAAAAGATTTTTATAGCTAATATTTCAATATTTAATATTTTATTATAAAAATTTTCATAAAAATGTGTGAATTTGCGTGTTAAATTTTTCGAATTGCTTTTTCGTCATAGCTTGGGAGACCTTACAAAAATCCTTCGTGGACCGCATCCAATCCGCGGGTCGTAGGTTGGTCACCACTGTTCTAACCAATTGAAAAGTACACAGCACACATTCACGTGTTAAAATGACATTACCGAAGAAGCGAGTTTAACATTCCCGAGTTTGACATTCTTGATGATTTTCAGGAACGCAACCCCCCACCTATGTTGAGGGCCTACCATATATGACTACGCGTGTAAAAATTACCTCATTCGACTTATACTAAATTCGGTTTATCTTTTTCCGACTTTATACACCTAAAAATATGTAGTTGATTAGTTTCTCAACCTTTTTACTTTCTCCATATACGAAGTGTAGAGAAAGTATTGTTTTCATGAAAAAATCGAATTCGAGATTTCAACGGAAATACATGTTTTAAGGTCCCCTGAACACGTTTTGACCATTTTCTCGACGATGTCTGTGTGTCTGTCTGTATGTGATAGATTATTGTGGGCGCTCTAACTCAAAAACTATTAAACAGGTCAACGCAAAATTTTATATTTAACATTTTTATAAAAGTTAGAAGATCTGATTAGTTTATGGTAAAAATCGGTCGACCGTCAGTGGGTGTTTTACTCTTGTCACTTATCCGTTATTTTAAAATAATTGCTTTAATATTTGATAAATGTAAAAATGTATTTGAATAAAAGTTTTAGGGAATTTCATTTTCTACAACCTTTGTTTGATACATTTTTCCAATAATCCATTGTTTAAGAGATAACTTATATTTTTAGTTGCCACCACCACGCCACCTACCGACGACTATTGTTAACAATTGACGCTTAGTTACGTCTTAGTAACGCTCCTTTTTCTTTTCTTAATTGTCAACTGGAAGTAAATATTGACAACGATCCCAGAGCTAACAACATGTAATTTGTCATATAAATATGGAGAGAGTCATGTGTTGCCCACATTCAGTTTATTTTAATAATACGACCAACCTAAGCCACAGAAAATTATCCTTGACCCACCTAACTTACGAGAAAGTTTCCGCGGCACACCTATATATCAGTAGGTGAATATAGAGGCAGGATAAAAGTCTATATTATCGACTAAGAGTAGCGAGCTGTTTAAAAGAAAACAAAGAACTTTATTGAAATGTTCATTAGTTATTTACAACCTTGAATTTTACAAAATATTACATTCTCGCGATACTTTTGCGGCACTTTTAAAAATATTTTCATCCGATCTTAAATTTTTTCAATTTTTTGCGGTCCACCTGTGGGTCGCGGCCTACCGGATCAGAAACACTGGATTAGTTAATTCGACAGGGAATTATCGAGCTCGTCGTATGGCGGAAAAAATTCAAGAACAAGCACTTGTAAAAAATACTTGTTATAGCCACAATAGCCACAACAAGGTTATAAAAAACATGCGCATTTCGGCTGCAAAGCAGCCGTCTTCAGTGGTAATTCATTGAAAATAGATTCTAAAAGACCACGTGTGCTAGTATTTCCGTTGTTTGTATATGGGAGATGGGGGATTTTGTGGGTGGATGTCCATTGCGGGTGCGCGAGGGTAAGAGGAGAGGGGTTCTGGGTCGTGCGAATTTGAGCCAAAGGGAACGGAAGGTTTATTGCCATAGGAGATTTAATAACCTGATTAGTTAATACCTGCAGAACTTTTGAAGAACTTAGGGGAGGAAGCAAAAGAACATTTCTTTAAAATTATAAAAGATTGTTACGAAAAAGGAAAATTACCTGATGACTTTATAAAAAGTAAAACTATAAGTTTACCAAAGAAGGGGAATGCAGTGGAGTGCAGTAACTACAGAACAATTTCACTACTTTCGCACGCCTCAAAAGTTTTAATTTATATCGTGAAAAACAGAATAAAAAGGAAAATAGAACATTATATTAGTGAAGATCAATTTGGATTTAGAAGTGGGAGAGGAACGAGAGAAGCTATATTAGCCCTCAGGGTGATAATGGAAAGATGTTTAGAAATGAACAGGACATTATATTTAACGTTTATTGATTTGGAGAAGGCCTTTGATACAGTTAATTGGGAACTGTTGTTTAAGACTATGAAAAAAATAGGTATTGATTGGAGGGACAGAAGATTAATTTTTAAGCTTTATCAAAATCAAACTACAAGAATAAATATAAATGGATTAGAGAGTGAAGCAAAGATAAGGAAAGGAGTAAGACAAGGATGTCCGCTATCTCCATATTTGTTTAATATGTTCATTGAAGAAAGTATAGAAGTTATGAAGGAAAAGACAAAAGGCATAAAAATAAATGGAGTTAGAATACACTGCATTAGATTTGCAGATGACATTGTAATATTCAGCGATTCAAAAAGAGAAATGAATAAAATGCTGAAAGTATTATCGGACACGTTAAAACAGTGGGAATTAAAGATAAATATCAAGAAAACCAAATTGATGGTTATAGGCAAAAGTAATGCAGGGACAATATCAAAGATCAAAATAGACAATCAGGAAATTGAGCAGGTGAAGCAGTTTTGCTACCTAGGTAGTACAATTACTGAAGATAATAGATGTGTACAGGAAGTGAAAAGAAGAATAGCACTTGCAAAGCAAGCTTTTCAATGCAAAAGGAGCCTACTGACAAGCAGTCACATGAATTTGGAAGTAAGGAAATCCTTTGCAAAAGCTTTTGTCTGGAGTACCATACTTTATGGTAGTGAAAGTTGGACGTTAGGAAAGAGGGAGAGGTCCCGTCTGGAAGCGACAGAAATGTGGATATGGAGAAGATTGATAAAGACAAGTTGGACAGAGAGAAAGACAAACCTTGAAGTTTTGGAAGAAGTAAAAGAAGAAAGGAAACTGATCAGAGGAATGGAAGAAAGGAAGGCAAAATTTTTAGGCCATGTGATTAGACATAATGGATTAATTGTGAACATCTTGGAGGGGAAACTTTTAGGGAAGAAAGGAAGAGGCAGACCAAGAAAGAAATACCTAGATGACGTGGAGGCAGTGATGGGAGTTGAGAAGTACGAGATGTTGAAGAGAATGGCAGAGGACAGGAGTTCATGGTTGCAGAGACAAGGCTTAGCCTTTAGATGAAGAAGAAGAAGTTAATGTTGGGTCTGTGTTTACCGATGGGGGAGGATGGAAGAGTTGGAAAGAAGAAGGAGGAAGTGTAAGCGGATGCGATGCAAGCCGTTCTGCATGGGGTGAGTGCGAAGGAAGGGTCATGAGGGTTGTGGGAGGGACGGAAGGGGAGAGAGAGCTTGTTATGAGGGAGAGTTCCCTCGGAGGAGGCTGGATAATTCGATACAACTTTTCATCTCCTTAGAGAACAATGCGGTCTTTAACCCCTTCAACGAACGCAGCGCGTATCACCTCGCCCACAGTTATGATGCAATGTGGCTCTGGGCGCATCTTCCCCGCACGGGCTGGAGCCGTGAATCGAAAAGTGATTTTTGATGTTCCCTCAAAGCCGTAATTTGATAGATCGACATGGAGAAATACACGGTCTCGACTTCATGATGACTTTTCGATTTGGTGAGTTTATTTTGTCTGCCGCGCGTCCCGTTTATGCGCCCGTGGTATTCTATCAATCCTCAACTATTTACAAGTTTAAGTTTTTTCTGAGAAAATAACCAAAATATAACAGACTGTTATTAATGCAATCATATTAGATACATTTTCCAATGAAAACTTTTAAGAAGTTAAGATTGATTAACCTCGGTAACATGTCCCTAAGGACTAGTGAAGAGTAATTTAACTGCCATTACATTAGTTCATTTTGGATATTCAATTTAAAATAAAAAATATAGAGTAATTTCGTTGCGTGTAAGGATGGAAGTAGAATACCGCCAAAAACATTTTGTTAAGGTGTAGCGACATCTTTGAGGTCCTTATTGCATAACCAAGTATTAATATCAGCAGATTACATCAATTTTCAATTTTTTCCATTTATTAGTTAGTCCCGAAAATGATTCAAGGTACATACTTATAATTCGTGCTGAAAGGTGTACGTAGACCTTGAAGATGAAGAAGGCCGTAAGTCATTCATCGTAACTCTAGAGCTACTCCAGGGATTTCCAAACGGGAGAAAAGAGGAGCACTCCTTCCAACTCTTGAATCAGCCAGTAACGAAACCCATTTCTTTCCGAAAATCCTTACAGCTTTCAGGGTCTTTCTTTCTCATCTCCTACGGACCTAATGCACAGCGTAGAATCAAGGAATTTTGTGCGGAATGGGTTTAAGATGCATCCAATTGAAGATAATGTGGAGAAGGTTGGCCCCCTATGTATGCGCCGCTGTCGCAGCTCCCTTGTTACCTTTCTCGTTTCTCGGTTTCTTTCCCTTATCGTCTCTGTGTATTTTTTCCATTTCTCCCCGACCACATCTTCCTCAGGCTAACGTTCCCTCGTCGCCTTCTTCGCCGGACAAATAAAACCTTTTTGTACTTTTCCTTCGGGCTTCTCGTGTTTGTCGTTGGTCTCTCATATCTCCCTCAGTTTTTTTATCTCCTCGTTATTTTGTTGTAAAATGGACGAACCTCATACTTTCTCTCTTTCTCGTCTTACAAGTTTGAAGAGCGGCCAACGGTAATTTTGCACCGCTCTTGGCTCGCTAGCGCAATCATCAGCGCACTCCGGCGGCACTTGCTTTTATTCAAATGGTGAGGTCGCTGCACTTCATCGGACGATGCCACTGGACATAGTTTCCACTTGCCAAACGCCGCCAATCCGCTCTTTCATTTTATGGAGTGTCTGAGGACTCAAAACGGTTTTATAACGTAGTAAATATGAATTATCTAGGATTGTTGTCTAGTCATAATTTCACAACCTTACCGACGCCAACTACTTGAAGTGGCTCTTCGTTAAATAAAATCCCGTATCATCAACTCCGAATGACCCTGAGTTATAAATTTCTTCATTTGTAATTCAATTGCGTATTCTTCTTTTTATCTGTCTATATCGTTTCCTTGCTCGACTTGATTTTCGTTTGCATTGGGGCTTATTTCCATTTGGGTCATTCTTTTGTATCCGTGCATAATAAAACTAAGCTGTGGTCATGAGTTCCGCTAGTCTACGATAGTGTATTTCCGAAACCCCTTTTAGTTATCGTTTTTTGTCTGCTCCTCCGTAAAAAATGACTCAATTATTCCTCTAAAATTGATTCTCTCTAGTCCACGACCATCGAAGCCGATATTTGGCAAATTCTCCTCGTAGGCCGCATTCTAATTTCCTCGAATTTATATTTTAGTCAGCTCGATTATTTTCACCCGACGCTTTTTCCCTATACAAATTCCAGTACTTGAATCTGCCTTCGCTCCCTCCTAATTGTGTGCCGTAAGCTGCGAAACCTATGACGACCATTCACCGGACTATGATGCCTTGTTCATCCGTCAGTTGTTGGAGGAAAAGAGATACGAATGGTGAAAGGGGAGAGATTTTGCGGGGGAGTGGCGGTATGAGGTTTATGGGAGCGAGCGAATCAAATGCCGCTCGCGATGGGAGGGAGCGGATCAAATGCCTCGCGCGTTCAAATTCCTCCGCTCTCCCCCCTCTTGGTTCCTTCAGCTGCAGGAGTCTGGGAGAGACAATTCAGACTCCTTCTTTCTAACCCCTTATTGTCGTCTCGCTGTCTGCGATGAGATCTTTTCTTCGATTGACCTCAATGGCCCTTGACGCGGCGCATGGAGTATTTTTTTCATTCTTTAACTTCCTCCGCACTCTTCGCTGGTCTTTTGTCTTGGCGCGTGTTCATGTCTGGTACAGTAGTGTGTCGGAGACGACATTTTGCTTTTTAACCCTTTGCCGCATGTGGGGTCAAAGTCGTTCCCTGCGAACCGATCTTAGTAACGTTTTTTAAAATTCAGCCACGTTTTATCTTGACGTCGTGCCGCACATACGTATGAGTGCAATAATTTATTTCTTTCAAATAAATTTTCATGAAAGGGTGTTTTTAAAAGGTATTTTTTGTTTAAGTTATATGGCTAAGTGGCACCAAAAGCAATTTTTATAACTAAAATTGTTTTAAAATAACAATCTCGTACTAAGGCGATTATTTAGTTTTTTTTTACTTTTGTGAATTAATTTTATATATCTTTGTAACTCATTTTCTTCAATGTAGATAAACGCTGATATTATTTTTAATAGTCGGAATATTCTGAATTGCGTTTTTATTGCTTGATAGATAATTTAAAATGGCCGGTTAATTCTTTTGATAGAAAGTTAATTGATAGACATGAAGAAAATGCGGAATTTTCAAGTTTAGAAGCATATCAACTCAATTTAATTTATAGATAAATTATTTTGCAGCATAGAATAATGACATAATCTTGTCCATATTAGTCATCTTTATATTTTTGTTGAGCCTTCTTAGATAATCCACTTCTTAGATCAAGTTTTTCTTTAATACGAAGATAATAAATGTTCGGCGATCTTATTTTTTTTTGTTATGGCAATCCTATTACTATTAGGTTAAAAATCAAGGAGTCAAACCACTAATTTTCCATACTGTAATCAACGCCGAAAATATATGAAAATTATTCCGATTCCTTCTCGTTGGAATTGGTAATTGTATTCATAAACTTAAATTTCAATTCAAAGTATGAATATGCTGAGTCTCTCAAGAAAAGAAGAAATTATTGACTGGACATACAATTTGCCTATGCTATAGTACCGAGCTCTCTAAAATCGTTTAAATTTTTGGAAGAAGGTAACGAGTGGTTGTTTTCTTTTCTATAATAAAATTTTTCGGTAAGGAAATTTTATATTAAGTATAACCTATGCTGGGAAACGCCCGGACAAGACCGATAGTTATATCAGAATACATTATGTTGATAACAGTTATTTCACCTCAGTCTAAACAAAGTAGGGTTGCATCGATGGTCATATATAATGTTTTAAAACTATGAGGAAGTTGCCTGGCATAACTTAACGGAAGCATTTATTCAGAATCTGGCGTAGAAAAACGTCGGAAAATTTTAGACGACAGCAAAGCTTCGAAACGCGCAAAAGAAACGACGAAAAAAGAGATGGTTCGAACGATAAAAATATTTGACGGGTGATCGAACACCTGGCATGTTAAAATGACCGGACTGCGAGTTTTAAGGGAACAGGTCGCGTTCGGTTCCTTGTGGCATTGCATGGTACGCGTTCACGCTCCAGTCCCTCGCTCGGAATGCCGCCCCGGATGAGGAGGAGGAGAGAGAGAGGAGGGAGAGAGAGGGGTGTGAGGACAAGACCTTCGCGTGGGCGAAAAGAAATACGTGGAGGATCTCTTCGGAGAAGAGGAAGAGAGCGAGGGGGAAGGAGAGGAGATAGGGAGAGAGAGAGAGAGAGAGAGAGAAAGGGAGTGGGCGTCCGAAACTTAAGAGACGATGATGATGCTCCACTTCGTCCGTCCCTTTCCTCTTTCTATTGCCTTCTCTACTCTTTCCCCTCCTCTTTTACTAAACGCTTTGGCCTTTCGGGTTAATTTTGACATCCGTTAAATTCCTGCGAAGGAAGCGATACGTTGCCCAAAATGATGTCGCAATCTTTCGGACGTTTTTACCGAGAAAAGTTTTGATTTTTAATTCGAGCGAAGCATTTGAAGCGGGGTTTAATGTTTGATCGGCAAGTTTTTATGGTAAAATCAACAGAAATGGGATTATGATAATTAGAAGGACTGGCAAAATTTACGTCGGAGGGAAAAATGTTCCAACAGAAGGGCAAAAATGAATAGTACACTTGGATTTGATAGACATATTTGTATATTTATATGATTATATATTTTTTGTGGATCAGAATTATACCTGTTGAAGTATTGTACCATTTCATTTTTTTAGGTAATTGAAATGGTGCCTTTTTATACGAAAATACATTTTGGGAATATAACTGGGATCATGTCACCAATAATTGGTAATTAGGAATTATGGTCACTTTTTTCTAACCCTTTTTACTCGGAATGATTTTTCCAAAACATGTTTCTACCATTTCATCTCTGCATGAATCACACGTTCTGGGAAAACTACATTATAAAAGATAGCCCTTGGACCGAAAACTAGGTCCACGTAAGAATGCGTTACACAAATTTTTTCTAGCCCGAAAATTTTTTATAGGCAGCAAACTTCAAAACTTTTTATTATATTTATTAGATTTTGAAGTATTAAGGAAATATTAACCGTACGCAGTTCTGTATCAAGGGTTTGGCGTAGCCAGCATTTGCTATCGGCGTCGCTCGCAAAAGGCACCAAACGACTATAGCAAATGATGCCGTTTTAATAAATATTTATTTAATCTTCAGATATTAAACTTAAATTAATTAGAATGGAAATATTATTTATTACAACGCAGGGAAAATAATATTCTTCTCGACTTTATTTTTTTGAAAGGTGCTTCCTAAATATCTTCTAACTACGACTCTAAACGTGCGTACGATACTTGTTTTAATCGGGATGGGATTGGGTTTATATTGAAATATTTTTTAATCCAACCTATGTTATATTTTTTGTCTTATATTGAATTCGTTTTTAGCGTATTTCAGTCGGAGATGACCTTAGCCGCGTGCGTTCCTTGATAAAAGAGCATCAATTCATAAAAACAGCGCTCTCCGAAGAAGTGCGTGATCTAAACGCGCGAACGTTTCTCTGAAAATATCTTTTCCTGCCTGATTACGTTAAACCTAGTACACTTGCGGTTAACTCGAAAGTCGCATACTGCTCGGCACAAAATTCACAGAATTTCTTATCCGGTGAATAGTCATATTTATTTCCTCTTTTTTTTTCAATGGTCACGAGAAGAGTTGGAGTGACGTAATCGATTCGCGACCTCCTAGGATAGTTTTCACTGGCGATGAGATGAAAGAAGCGCGGCTTCAGCGGAATTGGGTCGCCATCGGCTTGTTTTGGCACCGCTCAGGGAACCTCGGGCTATTTTTCGTCGTCCGCATTTCGGAGATGGATTCGGCAGACGTCATGGTCATCGGCCCTAGGGAACGCAACGAGAACAATGTCGACGGAAGTATTTCGCCAGATACCAATTTCCTAAACTGGGCGCCGCAGCCGATTTTTAGGATTTCCGCGCAGAGCTTTCAATAAATTAATCAACGATTTGGAAATGTTAATAGATCATTAGGGCAATAACTCTTGGTCTAATAAATAGATTATGGTATAGTACGAACAACTGGATGCAGTGGCGTGCAGAGATTTGGTGATGCCCGGGGCCAACTCCTTGATTGTATGCAATTGCATAACATGCTTCAAATTGTGTGAAATGTTAACAAATTACTTATGCTTTTATGTGGCATTTATATGACATTACTTGGTGACGGGATTTCTAACTAACGGAGGCCACTCATGTTTCATAAATACAATATGTAACTGTTACGCGTCCCTGCGTAGATTGTATATTTAAATCACAAAATACCAATAAGATTGGGAGTTTGGCACTTGTTTACGTTTACAGTTGTAGGAACTTGTTTACGTTTACAATTCAAGAGAGGAAGTAAAAATAACGTGGGACGATATTGTTTGACTTTATATAAGATTTGTAATAATCCCTCGTTTCCAATATGACGCATCAATACACGCATTGATACTAGAATCGTTTTTTGTGCATGCGCACGAATGTTTGATACAGATTAAAATATATCGAACACTTTGATTTCATGCTACGAAGCAAAATAAAACCATAAACAAATATAACTGTAAATATTTTACAATGCTCTTGGCGCGAAATAATGCATTCATTAAATGCATTCACTAAATGCATTCATTAAGGTATCTTATGCTCCTTTCAACACCTTGACCACACGAAGAGGCCGCATGAGGACAAAAAAAGTTAACAGAGACGATTTCAAATTTCAAAAACTACATTTTTATTTCACTCTTTGATTGGATGCCCCCGATATGGAGATGCCCGGGGCCGTCGCACCCTTGGCTCCCCCTTCTGCACGCTACTGACTGGATGCGTCCAAAGGTAGTGATACTTATAGGTAATGGAAAATTTAAAACTTGTTTCAAGGTAGGGGCGCCACGAAATCCTGTTCATTTTTAAAAAATGTTTCGGAATCACTGGATTATCCGTCAAGAGGAATCGAGGTACACGCGTACGGATCATCAGCGGTTGTCCGTACACATGTACGGACTTTGACTTATATTTATTCAGACCTAAATTTTAGAGCCATCCTTTCCTCAACAGGAAAATAAACATAAATGCCAAGAACGTCGAATATATTAACATGGCCGCTTTGAGGGGCGAACAGGGATCAGAAAATTACCGTCAGCTATGCTGGAGCGTAACGAATGTTGATCGCAAGGTTGCATACGGTATTAATTTGACGTAGTGACGTGCTTCACCGTGGTAAAGAGCACAAGTAAGTGATTCAACGGTGGATTATCGGGCTCCCCTTATGGCTAACGTAAAAGTGCCACAATATATCCGTCCAATAGCTGCAGTGACGGTAGGAAAAACAGATGCGAATTTCGGCTACAAAGCAGCCGTCCTCAGCGGTGATTAACCAGCATGTCAGGTTCTTTATTAGAATTCCAATCAGGAAGCATCTACACACGCACACTTTTTCGGATTTACGTTATCCTTAAGTTTGTATATCGAATATTAGTAAATATAACTGTAAATAGTACAGCCATGAACATTTTGGACGAAACCATACTCGAATTTCAGCCACAAAATATCTCTCAGCGGAAGTTCACTGACAGTCGCTTGCGATAAAATCCTATTTAGATCACGTCTTGAAACAATGGTTATCAGCAAAAGCAAACTTCCAAGTTCAAAATCAAACACAGAAAAAAGATAAGTCCGAAAAGATTGGTTTTTCAATCCG
The DNA here is from genome assembly GCA_028673005.1 of Tanypteryx hageni. Taxonomy (NCBI): domain Eukaryota; kingdom Metazoa; phylum Arthropoda; class Insecta; order Odonata; family Petaluridae; genus Tanypteryx; species Tanypteryx hageni. The sequence goes on from CM054113.1 coordinate 67,620,019, forward strand.
CAATATGATCGGGAACGTCTTCCTTTTCGAGATCGGAATATTTACGACCGCCTTGCCCGATACTTCGCGAAAACTAACCGTCGGCAATACTTTAAACAAACATACACTCAAAACTTCAGACGGCGCTCACGGAATTCTAAACAAAATAAATTATAACACCCCTTCTTCATTAAAGCGACAGTTTTTTTTTCCACTCCCGGACACTTATCCACCCTTACAGTTTACTTTTTCTTTTTAAGCTTTCTTGAAATTGCCTATCCTCTCGTTCGTTTCAGCAGCCTCTTACCTCCCAATCCAATAAATCTCTCTCTATATCTCTCTCTCTCTTTCCCTCCCCAATTATCCGAGTCGGTCTCTCGTCCCGTTATGGACCTACCCTTCTTCCACGGCGAGCCAATGCCTCTGCGTCACCGGCGAAGGCCGAGCAAACGGGTAGGCTGAGAAAATGCGAATCAAAAGAATGGTCTCCTTTCAACCCCGCCCTTACGTCTCTCCCCGACCTCAGGGTGAATTTTGCCGCTGACGCTTTTTGCTACTTCTTTCGGTTCCGATTTTGGTTCGTCCTGTCCCTAGGTAACTCTCTTATAAGGTATTAGTGCAATTGCCAGTCATACAATGACGGTATTTTATAGACGAGAAAATAATCGATACAATAGAAATCGACATTAATTTTATTTCATTAAGGCACTTAATCATCTAAAAGTATTTCAGAGGGTACAGTAGAGTTTAATTACGTGTAAAGTGTCCTGTAGAAGTGTTAATAAGCCAAGTGTGAATTAATGCAATAAAAGTATAATATATCTTTGTTTGCAAGTGATCAGATATCAGACCCGTTTGAATCTGGTTAGCCACAAATTCAACACTTTCTCAATTGCAGTCAGACCCCGATTTAGCGCCACCGTTTGTCCGTCACTGACATTGGCGTTACAGCGACGGTGGCGGTAAATCGAGGTATATGCTTGCTCTATGTGATATTAAGATGAAAGTTCTGTTCACAACGATTCATGGGCGATATGCGAGGGTGGTACTATATAAAGTTGCGCTAAAACTCGGTTTAATTGTAATTTAATTAACAAATGATTTGGAGTTAAATCAATGATTGCATGAGATTTACTATTGAGATGCGCCTTTTTAAAGCAGTGGTTTTTTTATCATTGCCTGAATAGATTTCAATGATTGAGTTTGATATATTTCCTTTCATTCGTTCGGTATATGGTACAGATCAAGAAGAAAGGTGGTCAAACGTACGCCTCCTGGCTACCAAAATGCCTGCGTTAAGGTTTTTTTTAAGGCGCCCGCGAGGATTTTAACTGAGTCATAACCTAAAAATATCGGTGTTACAATCACCGCACATACTTTCTCATGTCCATACTCTAATACTCCACACAGTATTGCCTCTGGTTATACTATTAATCCGTAAACTCGCAGTTTGACTTAGAGCGGTGTTTCCACTGCTCATAACTCGGAGAACTTGGCGTTTGCAGGGCGTAAAATAGGGTATTTTACAATGTCAAAAAGTAAAAATTCATATTTTTAAGAGTAAATATATATTTTTCAATTAAATCCCAAGCGTGTTTTTTACGGCTAATGCGTTTGTCGGATATAATTTCGGAGCTTTACGATTAAAATTCACCTATCGTTCTGCGCCACTACACTGCATAAATTAATGTGGCGCCCGCCGAGAATAAAACCTTCTCCAAGTAACCCTTCGGACAAGAAAGGTTGGCGATTCCAGCGTTAGAACTTATATTATCCGTTACCAAGCGTTATCTGGAAACCTGAATTCGAATCATTATCCTTGAAACCGGCATCTGATTAAACAAATTTCGGCACAATGAATTCCCTTTCGGATGATTTAGTCGAGCGGTACCCAAATTGGATATCGCGGCCGATTGTTGGTGGTGCCGCGATATGCGCGGTTAATTAATAAATCAACGATTTAAAATTTTTGATGAATCATTATGGTTCCTCCGATAAATTGAGGATTATGTAATATCAAAAAGAACTTAGTCATAACTTATGTAAAAACAAAATTATTTTGAAAACCACTGATTTAGGCCAATTCTGTACAAAACTATCCTATATGTGTAGAGATCAGAGGTTCGTAAAATACAAAATACTGCGATAATCCCATACTTAGAGGCAAACCAACAATTGAGAAGCTGCCATTGTTCAAATTCAATGTAGGTATGTGGGATGGAAGTGGATATAATCCGTTCGTGTGTGCGTGAGAGAGATGCCTGCGTACATATACACACATACAGACATATGTGTTATGCCGCTATTACTCTGATGACTTCGCTCTTGATTCTCGAGACGGAGCTGTTTTTTTGCCTGGCGATAAAATTTTTACACGCAGATTTATAGGATGAAATCACGTCCAAGAAGCGCTTCGCTATCTGAGAACGTTTGCGACGAAGGAATTCGCATTTCGTTCCGCGATTCTCGAGATCGAAATTTGTTCGATACAAAAATTGCGAATAGAATGCAAGCTCGATGCAGTTTGCTCCTCCTGCCATCGCCTTCACCGCCAGTACTTTACGGTCATTCGTATCCGTGAGAAATTTTATAGTCTATCTTCCTACGTAAGGTAAAATTATCGAGATTTTTTGAATTATGAAGAATGGAATCTTGGATATTTTAAGTTGCACATGGATACAGTAATGTGCGAAATTTTATGTTTTATATTGATGTGTATTCATGAGTACTTAGTTATTTGGAGGACTTCCACTTTAACTGCATTCACCGCCTGGCAAAACAGCATCGGAAATGGGATCCCTAGTATTCTAGCTTGCTTGCAGAAATTGGCAACATTCTCATATGAGTACTAAATGTACGTTTTACAACTAACTGGGGATTTGCTTTTCATTTATTAGCTTGCAAATAGAGTCCATAAAATCATTACGTGATGTATATTGTGAGCGCGACTTACAGGTAGAAATTGTTAACGAGGGGATTTGCGATGCATATTAAAGTTTGCCTAGCATCTAAGTCTCGTTTTCTTTGGAAGCGCTGTTTAGGTTTTTCTCGCATCGCTATTATGTTCCTTTGGCCGCTGGAGGCCATTAGCGGAGAAAACCTGAGTAGAAATTCCTGCCTTGCGTCATACCTATTCAACTTTATAATTTTGTTGTGAAATATCATGCCAATGGACGATACACTATTAAGGCCAAAAGGAGAAAACGTTGTCCTTTTTTATTTTCATTAGAGAGAGATAGGTTATATTCATTCACGGCGGTAAATTATTTTTTACGACGTGTCATTTGTAAAATTATAATCGGCCGCGGGTCTATGCGTTTTTTTTTTTAATTCCTATCTTCGGTGACTCATAATCCACAGTAAAATTTTTCGAGGCGTTAATGTGGCAACCCTGTCCGATCCGGCCCGACACCTGATTGGCTGCGCTTATATCCCTCGGGGGGGATTCAGGCACGGATCCAACCGTCTCCCGTCTTTAGCGTGTACAGCGACCTAGTGAAGGGTTGGCAAGCGCAAGTGGTTAGCCGTTTCGTTCGTTCGCGGGGGAAGGGGGGGAGGGTAATAAATCGGAACGCCTTCTACTATTTGTCGAACGAGTTATTTTCGTCTCCGCTGAAGTTCCTCAAGGAACACAAAGTTGCGTCGAGAATTCGGAAGCCCTCTCTGAGGTTTTTAGCTGTTTTTTTTTCTCTTAAAAAAATCTGCTTATGCGTTCGGTTTGTCCGTCTGACGCGCCGACTCCTAAACGAAAGCAGATAGAGATGTGGTGTTTTTTGCTAATCGATTTAGTATTCTGTTTCGTTATGCACATTTTCTTGTGGATGTCTGTTTGTCTGTCTGTCCGACCCGCTAATTCCAAACGTTTTTCGCTAATCGATTCAGTATTCTTTTTGTTCACGTTTTCTTATGGAGGTTCTAGTGGACAGCAGAATGGGGCAAAAATTTTAATTTAAATTTCTTTTTTTCATAAACGTTTTCTTTTAAAAATTCTTCTTTTTAATTATATTAAATTATTTTCATATTATTATTTCAGACTAATCATACCAGTATAAATAAATTTTAACTTTCTGTATTAACAATAAAAAACTGCCATTTACTGTCTTCTTCAGCAGCATTTTTTTACTTGTTTTTTTATTGTTTTCTTAGAACTCGAGGGCGATGAATTACCGAAAATGAAATCAATCGTAAAACAACCGAAAATTCACCCTCAATTTTCCTTCGTGCTTCCGAATATTTAGGGCAAGGGTGGGGAAACTACGGCCCGCGTTGCCATTATGAAAGCGAACCTTGAAATCTAATACAGATAATTTCGTATTTGCTGCCCGGAAAACTTTTTTTTTAGATTTTGACGCTGAAATATTATTAATTATCGATTTTTACTGATAGAATTCTTCGTATTCTTTCAAGTAACTGCCGATGTGGACTCTGATGCTGCACCTGTTAATGTCTAAGCAACCGCAACTGCTAATGCGCGTCGAAAGTTTTCCCACCCCTCATTTAGGATGTTTGTGGATTCGGTGAAGAAGTACGGTAGTTACTTGCGCAGCGCTGCGGAGGTAAAGTTCTCGGAATAGGCCGCGTTGGAAAAAACCGCGTTGCGCAAATTCGATACCTCCTGGAAAAGAACGCACGTTCGTACAGAATACGAGTTTTCTCGAGTCACACAAAATGCGTTACGCTCCCATTTCTGAACTGCGTATAACTAAATTTTACGCTTGTTGGGTTGACAAGCGTCGATTTATTCACCCGTATATAATCAAATCCGTGTTAGGGAGACCCCTGTCGGGCCTTAGTTGACTGTTGGTTAATAATAAGGCTAACCTATCTTCCTCAAGGGTGGAATAGGCTTTAGGGAAGTGGGATTTATTTCATTAGGAGAACGATTATGAGTAATATGGAGAGGGAATTTTTCGAAGGAGGAAAAGATTTTGTTCTTTACTTGATGAGAATGTGGATTACATTCTTTTCCTTCCATATATTAAAAAACTCTTTAATTCAGGTCAGTATTAGAGCCGCCCTAAAAACACTTTCCGAAACAACGCAAAAGACAATACGAACATAACTGCTAGCAAAAACAATCACTGATTCTCTTTACCAGGAGTTCTCAGCCTTTTATCTCCATTGGGTACTCACTACATTCTGGGAGAGGGAGGCGGGCACAATCATATAAACACAGAAAATGGAATATTTTTTAATTTAATTCTGAAAAGAGCAAATCAAACTGATATTAATAGCACCTTACAACCGTTTTAGCGCTTTAAAAAAAATGTCATAATTTTAATGTCCGTCCATCCGTGCGCAAAATTTTGAAGTTGTGAGAAGATCTGGGAAGCTGAGATTTTCAGGATAGTTTCAGCTGGTGACAGACATGAACTCCATTGAGTTTTTCTGCGCTTTTAGCAAGTTGAGGGGAATACCAGTCACATTTTTTCTAGATGTCTGCTGTTTAGCTTTCATATCATGCAAAATGGCAGTCACTCTTCCAGTAATCGTGCCATTTGGCAGTTGCAGATATTTTTTCTTCTTTATTTGAAAATTCAACAAAAAGTTACCCACCACTTGCAGTTAATGCCTTCTTATAAGCTGGCCATCTTTAAGCGGGTTTTCTTCGATGTTAATAAATGAGAAATTTTAAAAGAAGTTAATGTTGCGTTTTTAGACATTATAACAGGCTTGGTAAATATAGGTTACTGCTCCGATAATTTAGATTTCAAATCACTAACTTTCTTTTAACCCAGTGGAAAATGCATATCAAATTATAAATTACGAGCCTTGAAATGTATTTCATTATTGTCTCTTTAGCATTGCCACGCTATTAGGGCAGCGGGAACCTGGAAATGCCTCGACGGGCACCTAGAAACACCTCGGCGGACACTAAGGTGCTCCCGGGCACCACGTTGGGAACCTCTGCTCTTTACATACTAGTTTTGGAGCAATAATTTTCTTTAGACGTACGCGATAAGACCTTTCACCTCTCGTTCCACGCTAAAAAGTTGAACCTCAAGCAGTACGGTGTCTGCGCGGAGGCAGCCATCCGTAATATTGAATTAGGGAGCGAGGAAAACGAGGTGAGGAGAATAAGGAGGGGATGATGAGGTTTTTGAACCCAGGAGAAGTTGCTCGCCGGCTGAGAAAACCTTTGTGACCCGAAGCGTGTCCCATTGCAGTGTCGTGACGCGTATCTTCTCTCCTTGCTTCACCCCTTCAGCGCCTACGCGCATCCTTGTCTGTCAAAACAACGAAATTACGTCCAAGGGATGATTTCATCCGACCCGCCGTCCGGCTTTGGCAGTTTTTCAAAAACGCGCATTTTTATGAACCAGTAGATTATTTCAGGAGCTGCGATTGAAGTCGGAATGGCTTGATTTGAGCATATGGTTGTAATCGTGGTTGACCCGAGATGCAGCCGAGCATGGCGGTTGCCCCGGACGCAAAACTCTTGAGGCGTTTCCCGATGACCGATCCATAGGTTATCTCGGATGGGTGACTAGGAATCGTTGAAAATTTTAGCATATCCATTTAAGTTTTTATTCGTTTTTTATATAAATAAGGGAACACCTTCGATAAAAATGTTTCCGTAAATATTTTCTTAATTAAAAGAGGCGCTGGGTAAGAATATTTATCCGAGTAGCCAAAATACCACGATCCGCTCATCGTTGTAATAAGCTGCGCATTTTCTGTTAACTTTTGGTACGCGTTTAATAGTGTAGTGTATTAATTGTCACGCCATGGTCACAAAAATTTTCCGCAATTATTATGTTTATTGCAAATTCAATCATCTAAATAATGTCAATTTATCGAATAGTTTATACCATTGTGTGAGATCTAGATATATTCTTTCATTATTTAATATTTGATAATTTTCCTTGAACATTATTACTATGGTGAATTTAATGCTGTAAACCATATTGCGAATAAAAAATATCCTAAGTGATTAGGCGGAAGAGAGGGCTGTTTTTATCTCAGCATCGCCGATAAGGAGATATTTCGTTCTTTCTCTAATGGATGTCTTTGCCAGAGATTCCTTGCTTAAATTCAAGGCATCACAATATTAGGAAAATATATATTTGAAAATATTTGATTTTTTAAAGTGAAATTTATCTTTAGTAAGGAAAAATAAAAATTATACTACCTTTTGGTTAAGTTTGATATTTTCTTAAATAAGTAACCAGCATTTACCCTGTCGCATCCGCTTGGTTTATTTCCACCAGCTGCTAAACATATGTATGTATTACGACTATGCACTACATGTTTTGTACAGATGCAAGTAAACAAGGCTCAAGAGTTTAATTCCCATTAATAAATAGATATTTCCATCCACACGTGGACCGAGGCTAACATATGCTAATATGTTTCTAGAAAGTTCGCAACAAGCCGCGAAATAAATTTGTTCTCTTCACTGGAAGGGTAGCAGATGTAAGGAAAGTCTTTAGAATAACATTTGCTCAGTTCGTGGTTGCGGCCGGTAGAAACCTTTCAGACTATAGGCTACGCGGATGGTCTCATGGTGTTCTCTGTAAGAAGGTTAGGGAAGGGAAACGGGGTCGTCCCACGAGGTCCCATTGTCACCGTAGGGCCGCAGGAAAGGGATTCGCAGATGCGTCGAGTAAAGGTACGAATGATTTTCACGTCGTTTTCTTGTGTCGGTCAAGATTTACGAGTTCCGTCGAAGGTTGGATTGGTAAATAAGGATTGCGAACAAACCCTCGACGTAGACCACGACTAGAGAAGACATTCCGGTTGCGATTCTAGTTAGCGTGTTGTTGCCAGGAGAATAAATTTTCAAAAAACACTCTGGAACGAAGCCTCGATGGAGAACAGCTTGAGAAACTTGGTCCCCGAATATTTCCGTGAATCACGAGGTTTTTTTTGTAAATCAATTTCGCAATCTTTCCGGCTAAGCGTTAACGGAGTGTTTTGATCGTTGTTCGTGGTCGTAGAAAGGAAAGACGAAGAATGAATTCTTCCCATTTGACGATTAAGTTTAGTCTTTTACGTCGTATAAATTTCTGTCATCCTTCCTCAAAGAAACGAGGTTAATCGAGCTCTATCTTCAATTTTGTTTTCGCGGTTCCAAAGCGTTCGTTTTGATATGATTTAATTGGTTAATAATCGATTGGGTTTAATCTCATTTTTCAGAGAAGACGTACTCTAATTATTAAAAAGACAATCAGGTACACACAGAAATTCCACACTCGCACACGAATTAGAGGCGGTTGCGGAATTATCGGGTGAACTCAAATTCGACACGATCGATGTTTTCACCGCTTTAGATCTAAAAATAAAAAGACCGCATGAATTGAACTTGCTGGAAATTGATTTGAATTTATCACTGAAATGATTATCTCGCTAATTCTAGTCGCAACAGAATCTTGGAACGTTAATGTTTCCTGTCTTTAATCATAGGGATCATCAGTGGCGCATTTTAACATTTGGGAGCCCTAGGCTGTAGTAATACTCGCTCCCCCCACCACTCCCCACGTCCTAATAACTTTACAATAGCACTTGTTTTGTTCTCTTCCAAAGAACCATAATGATGTACCAAAAAATGGAAGTCTGATCCGACTCGCAGTATAGAATGTGCGAATGGGAAATTAACAATTTTTTGACTTCACAAATTTCTATAGCAATATTCCATATCATTTTTGGGATCCCCAAAAATGTGGCTAATCCGCCATTTGGTGTCACGATGAAGAACTCGATAATACGAAGTTCTACATTAGCATTTGTTTCACTTATCCTTCCTCGAGGACACGATTAAAATGCATTTGAATGTTTTTTTCTGAAAGCGAGCGTTTGAAGCAAAAATCTATTGTGAGACACCGGGCACGCTCGTGACTTATTGGTCGACCTGGACTAGCGAAATTCGTACGCGTTAACTTCATCGAAGATAAATAGAACGCGTCTGCTGCCTGGGAAGATGTTTGGGTGTGACGACCCCATTAGACGCGGAGGTATAAATAACTCCGGATTGGTCACTTTTATATATAAACTATACCCCCGTTTCCTTTTTCTCTCGAGTTCCATTTGGAAGTTGGAGGTGACTGCCATCTCATGACCCAATATCCCAATGGAAATTTTTAAGTGAAATGGAAAGATTAAAGTAGGTTATCAGTTATCAATCAATCTACGGATAGTCGTCTGAATCCAAAATTTTACTCTCAAAATCCGTCAGAGTGTACTATGATTGTTACTAATCATTATAAACATAGAGACTGAGGTTTTTTTTAAATTTCCCTTCCACATAATAATTGTAAAATAACCACAAAAATGAAACATGACATTAAAAAAAACCACCGATTTCATGTATGAATCCTTGAAAAAAGGATGCACATATGCCATCTAAATTATTAACATGAGGAACAAGAATTTTGTAATTACAAAAATGATTTTTATGTCCTTTTAACGTGTAAAAGATAATGAAAAAATTTGAACTGAACTAAACTGATGCGTCGAAGGTGAGATTTTTCCAGGTTTATTTTAGTAGAGTTATCGATACTGAGTAACTTAAAGGATGATTTAAGGCGGAATCTTTGTAAGATATGGACTATGTTATTTACACGCTTGTGTGAATAGTATTGACACTCGTATTCCGGGCATATCGAGAATATTATCTTTATGGTAGTGGTGGGTATGGCGCGAGTTTGAATCTTACCGATGCTATCGACGTGTGTGATCATATTTGTTACTGTTATAAAGCTCATTGCAAAAGGCGGCGAAATCCTTTTCATGAGCTTTAGGTAAACAAACAAAAGTTGAGCGCGTGTGAATGCGGTCGGAATTTTTTGAACGATCGGTTTATGTGCCGGTAGAAAGGTTTATCGAAAATGTTTATAGTAGCGAGGTGGAACGCTTGGAAAAGAAGCTTAGAGAGGCGGGAAGAGAGCCGATTAAAGTGGTTCCCACATCGGGGGAATGTTTGTCGTGCATATAAATAAATAAACAAAATTTATGGGCTGTTAACCCCTAGGAGGATGTTTCCTGAAATATCCGCGCCTATCAAAGCGGCGCTCATCACCATATTTCGTCATTACGATTCGTAGATTACCTCTCCCCCTCCACTTTCCTTCCACAACGCCACGACGGCGCCTGATTGCACTCTCCTTTTATCTTTCCGGGGCACGGAATCTTCGCTATCGCGACATATGGCGTCTAATTCCACGCACACCACACTCGGAACTGCTAGATTCTGCGCCCCCTTCTCCCCCCCCCACTCCATCATTTTTGCTGAGGACCATTATCGAGAAGCCTTCGCAGAGCCAAGCGTCCTATCACTCTCCTTTTCTGTCTCTCTCTTCCTGTCTCTCCTTCGCTTCCTCTCTCTCTTTCCCTACCTTTTTTAGTCTTTAAATTTATCTCTCTCTTGAACTACGTCTGTTTGTCGCTTCCTTTATTTCTCTAATTCTTCCCCCTCTCCCTCTCTTTCCTCCTCTCTTATTTAGCTTTTAAATCTATTTGCAAGTTTTCCTTCATCTACTGCAGGGATTTTTCTATCGGGAGTGCGCGTACCCCCTAGGGGCACGTCAAGTATTAACGTTGCTATGCTACGACTAACGATAACGTCATAAAACATAAAAATGAGCCAAAACTTTGAATTTAACATTATATACATGAGTTATCTATATTAATACAAGTCATATTCATTTCATTACTACTTTTAAAATGGCAAAGAGATGCGCGACCATTAAAAATGCTCTAAGGGATACGTCAGCAAAAAAATGTTGAAACCTCCTTATTTATTGTTTGTCTAACAGGCAAATAGATAGGAGGGAAGGAATATTAGATGCATTAAAAGAAGATGGAGTGTATGAGAAGATGAAGAAAAAGGCCTTGGGTGGTAGAGATTGGGGTGGGTGAACCAAAAACCTGTCGAAAGATAGAATAACTATGAATAATTAATTTATATCTTTAAGAAACTCTCTCTGTTCATTGCGAGGAAAATTAAAAAAACTTGGTATAGTTCGATGTGTGCCAAGATTTTAATCTTCTGGCAGTGAATCCTTGCGATTTCCACAGAATTGTCTCGGATTATAGATATTAAAATAAGTCTCGCCAACATTCATAAAAAGGTTAGGTAACCCAGCTGCGCATTTCATTGGTGAGTCAACGATAGGAAATTATTAAAAAGCACGTGCTAAGTGATTTCTATTGTTTTTATACGCGTGCTGAAGTGGGGTTAAACGCATACAGGCCACGAAAGTAATAATAACAACGTCAAACGTGTTCTTTTTGGAATATTTTGTTGATTAATCGCCAACGATGACGGCTGCTCTGTTACCGAATGGCGCATGTGGATTTCCCATTTTTTTATGGCTATTTGAGGGACATAGTTTGTCAATTTGATTTTAGCCATAAGGTGAGCTCCATAATTCTCTTTCCAGTTTCTTTCTCTATCTTCATCTCAGTTTCTCTTTCTCTATATCTGCCTGCCATCTTACTTTTTTCTCTTCTCCTTTCTATCACCTTATCTCTCCTCTTTTTCTCTCTCACCTTCCTTTCCTCTCTTTCATTCTCACCTCTTTCTCTCTCTTCCCTTTTTCCCCTCTTCTCTCTTTATCCTCTCCTCTCTCTGTCCTCCTTTTTCTGTTTCTCTTTTTTTCCAATCTGTTCTTCCTCACTTTTCTCACCTACTCCTCTTTTCTCTCTTTTGCATCCTTTTCTCTCGCCCCTCTTTTCTCCCCCTTTCTCTCTCCCTCTTTCTCCTCTTTTCTCTCCCTTGTCTCTTCTCTCTTCTATATCTATCCTTTCTCTTTATCCCGCTCCCTCTTCCTATCCTCTCTTTTCTCTCTCTCTTAATTTTCTCTGTCATCTTTTTCCATCATTCTCTGATTTTCTCTCTGCTTCTCTTCCTTTCTCTCTCTTCCGGAACGATGATATCTTTTCGCGTCGTCTCCACGCTCTCGTGTGTTAGAGGTCGAATCCCTCCCACCTAAGGCGAGGGGAGAAGAGAGAGGAGCGGTCGAGGAAACTCCATAGAGTAGAATGACTGCATTCCGCGTTACTAGACGCCGCCTATCTTCGCGGCTCGGTAACTTTTTTTTTAGAATTTCTCGATAAAATTTGCTCTCAAAGTTTTTTTTTCTTCTTTTACGTTCCGAGACCTCTTCGGTTGTTTCGATTCCCAAGAAAATCGAATTCGATGTAAGATTTATCTCCGTATCTCTTCCCGTTTCTCTCGATAATTTCTCCCGAGGTTAACTGTTACCTTTATCTCGTCCTTATAGGGAAGAGTCGATCTTCTCGCGTCCCTTTATTTTCTCTTCTAATCAGTCGTTTTCCAACTTTCCGTCCCTGGAAGGATGTAATCTGCTGTCAGGTGTAAATCACTTCGGATCCGATTAACTTTCGAGGTCGTGGGTTTTTTTTAGAGGTTTTCATTTCTAGAGGAACGTTAGTGGTATATCATTTATCGCACTTATTTACTGTGAAAATTCCGATTAATCGGTTTGATCGGGACTGGGGTGAGCGTGGTTAATAGGGAAACAAGGATAATCTGAAGGATAACATTTTAATTGGCAAAATTCTTATTAAATACCTGAGGAACTCTGTAAACATTTATTTACTTAAAGAAACAAGTAACGTATTCGCTCCAATTCAGACATTGTGTATACGGGAAAAGTTATTACTTTATTGAATAACAGGATCCGTATAGCACTTTTTTCGTGAAATAATTTAGCTCATTTAATTTGGCATTAGAGTGCTGTTTACGAGCTGTAGATAAAAAATCTTACAAAGTGGTCAAAGAATTTGCGCACGGATTATCAGCAAAAAGTATTAACTCACGTCAGAAACCCTCGGAAGTCCGAATAATCCGTCCATGGATAATCGGAATTTGGCTATATTTAACATTTTCTTCCTTTTCTTTCGCATTTAAGTGTTAGAAAGGTTTACCATAAGAGGGAGCGCACTAGCTTTTCTTGAAATTGCGATCTCTAGTTTACGCTCATTTGCTTTTAAATGAGCGTAATTGCGAAGTAACCCTGCGTACGTAAGATGGCCAGAGTTATTAGTCATTCTGTTAATTTTCTCTTCGTGTGATTTCATTATTGACGTGGTTACCGGATTCTTCACTGCAGCCACGAAAGTGGTCCCAGTTCCTGTCCGAGAGGTCTCAAAAACAAATGATACGTAATAATAATAATAATGGTAGTCAGTTTCTTACGGCAGCAGACTATTTTCTCAGATTTGAAGCAAAATTCGGGCCGAAATGTTTGAACGACATTTTTTTCTTTTTGTTTTAGTTATCTTCTCAAGTAATTTAATTAAGGCGTAAAATTTCGGCACAGGCTTTTGATCAAAAATTAATTTGTCAGTTTATATATTATATTAGGTGTTACGAGAGCAGCTATTTGTATGTACTATTCCAGGATAGAAGACTCGATTAAAAACCTCAAGTTCCGGCGACACTTTCCTTCTTTATCGTCTAAGAGTTGATTCATCATCGTAATAATTTACGTCACCATAGTTTCTCCGATAGCTGTGAGCGGATGACGGATGTAAGCGACTCCGCCATCTGTTTCTCTTCTCCTCCAATCTCGCTTCCATCCCCTTGCCTCCTAGTTTTCCTCCGCTTCTACTTTTTCTTCCTTCCTTCCTTTCTTTTCTTCCGCCCCGTTTTTCTGTTTTTGTCTTGCCTTCTCTGCATGTCTTTCTTTCATTCTCTTCCCCGTTTCTTTATTTTTCTCTCTTTCATCGATTTTTCTTAATGATTTGGAAACAACTATAGGAAATCTACATACATTTTGCTCTTACCCATTACATGCATTGTAATGTATAGATTAAAAAATTTATTCGGACAGAGATCACCAAAAAAGTCGGCGATAACAGATAATTACGATATTGTTTTACGAGTTAAAAATTGGAGTATGCCCTACTAGATACATCCCATGCAATTCTTATGGGGGATAAATGGAGTAGTGTTGGGAAAAAGATTTTAAAAATAAAGTATATTTCTAGCTACCAAGAAGATGAAATCTAGCACCTAAATGCTAAAAAAGTGGCAACACCGATACGAAATATTTAGAGTATTTTGTGACCACGAAAAAATTCAACTTTGAGATTTTGCCGAATGTTCGAGTTATAGTTTCTCCTCAGACCGAAAAAGCTGTTTTTGCGATGCCGTATACAGTCTTTCGTCTGTGTACGATTATAGCGACTGAACAGTTTAACGGATTCAGATAAAATGTTGTATTTATATAAATTAACTCCATTAATGTATGCCTTGTCGAAACGATCCATATCAAACAACAATGGTGATGGTTTATCCTTTTTGATTTTCACAAAATGTCGATTTACTCTATAATGGTATCAAGGAAGTTGATTAAAATTCGTCCAGTTATAGAACTTGATGTCACGAACAATACTTCATAACCGTTATTTCTAAAATAATAACCATATAGCGTCCAGTGACATAACGCGTCTAATTGTACGCCGAGCTACGGCCAAACTCTCACCACTACCAACAGCGCCATTGTTGCTACAAGTCGAACTGTAAAAAAATATTTTCCTCTCCTTAATGTGTAATAATTAATCAATTTACGTTAGCAGTGACATTATTGACAAACAAGAAAGAGTAGGGACATGAGAATGTTTGTGCAACGCATCTTTCTCTCTTACTTTATCATTTTCTCCCTTATTTCTCTTTCCCGTTCCTCTCTCTCGGCATGTATTTGTCTCGTCTCTATCTCCCTTTTCTCTTTCTCTCATTGAAGAACATCAAGTTTTTTGCTCACCATCGGACGAGAGAAAGAATAAACCCAAGAGACTTGCAGACATTCCCGAGCAAAAAAGTAAAAGAAACGCAAAACGCCTTAAACCGAAGGAACCTAACTCTTTATCTCATCCTCGCTCGCATACCTCTCTCTCTCTCAACTACTCTCCCTCTCTGCTACACCCCGTCCTCCTCCACTCCTCGTGCGCGCTCGCTTGTTTTTTGTAACTTTGCGTTAACATTCCTTCCCTAGCGACTTGTTTTTTTATACTCTTTCAAAGTCTCTCTCTCTCGCCATCTCGCCGTCCTTTCTACTTCCCCCCTCTCTTCCATCATCCTTTTAATCACCCATTCTCTCTCTCTACCCCTCCTCCCTCTCCCCTCCCCTCTCCCCTCCCCTCTCCCCTCCCCTCCCCTCTCCCGCCATTCCTCCTCCATCTAACCCTCTCTTCATCCCTCACGCTCTCTCGTATCCACCCTTAACTCTTTCCTCCGGCTCTCCTCCGGTCTCGTCCCGTCGATTATCTCGAACTTCCTTTCTACCATCTCTTTTTCCCTAGCCTAGAGTCTTGAACCCAAGTTGTATGAATGTCCGAATAGATAGATACTAATATGGGAGTAGATCTATGTGGGCCGCATTTCGCTATTATGAGCCTAAATTATTTTGCCAGTGCATTTAATGCCGCGATTATAGTGACGATAATTATAATGAAAACTGTCGTGCAACTTCTTCATACCTATTAATTTGGCAGTTTAGCTTTCGAGAATTTACCTTTGGCCTAACGCTAAAAAGAAAAAGTAAGGCGTAACCTTTCGACCTGATATGGTTAATTCTCAAAGTTAAACAGCAAAATAGTGGCCTTATTCATTAGGTACATGTAAAATTGGTGCAAACTGAGAACAACCAAACGGAAAACCGTGGTGCTCGAGAGCAATGTCATCAGATTTAGATTCGAATATTTTTATGTCGATTCGAATTCTTATCTTGCTCCATTGTCGTCTCTTCCATCTGCAGAAGCATTGTTGAGAATGACGAATTTAAATAACTGGTGGGCCGCTTTTGTGTGCTCTAGCCCAAGGAACTCAAGCGTGCGTCCCTCGAGTATCATGCGGCTAGTTGGAATTATTTGCCATTATTTTCTTCAATTCACCTGAAAGTAAGTCGAAAACCAAGCGTGATCGAGGCGGTCATGGAATGACGTAAGGATACAGAACGATGTAAAAATGATTGATATACAGAAATCCTATGACAATATAAATTTTTATCGAAAAATGTACCGTCAGACCCCTATATAGTGCCACCCCCGCATACTGACCATGAATCGTTGTGAACAAAACTTCCATCTTATGATAAACATACTGCCACCCCCACTTTAGCTCCAAACGGTGGCGCTAAATCGGGGTCTGATTGTACCTTTCCTGGAGATGTTTTTTCTAAGTTTTAACAAAATACTCGGGCTCACTAGTGCGGCATGCGTCACACTTTATGTAGATATTTTGAAATAAACGTATTTGGTTTATGCAATTTGAGTTAAGAGACCCCTATACTTCCATAGTGCCCATTCCATCACAGTTAATATATCCTTAGATTCTTCCTACTCATACCAACTCCTCTTGCTGTTTTTATTTTCGTGTATTCTTCTTATCTGCCATCCCTGAGCTTTATTTCCTTGTCCCTCATTTTTCCTTTCATTCCCATCATTTCTTGGTTATCTTTGATATCTCTTAGGCCAATTTCTCGGAGAACGATATTTTCCTACCGCTCCCGTGTTCAATTATCGCATCGTATCTTCCTGCGATCGCCGCTTTAAAATCAACCTTCCCTATCCCTATCTTACCGTCGATAGGCGAGCATCGTAATCTCTCCCTTCTTATAGTAGAATATCAATTCCGCATAAAAAGGTCCACGGAAGCAATTGCAAGATGCTCGGTCGGGTTGGCGATTATCATCGTGCGTAGCAAGCAACGATCTTGCCGGCAGCTGGGCAGCACGCGGTTGAGATTAGTCATCGCCTTTCTCTCATTCGGATTCGTTTTCTTGTATTCTTTGTAACTTGAAGCTTCTATTATCACGAGGTGATCGGTAATTAAGTTGATCGTTATCATGAGTAATGAATGCAGTAAAGAGCGGAAACAAAGGTTTCTCATTTTGTTTGGTTTGGATTGCAATTAATCGGCATTTGTTGAAATCTGCGGTATTCTTTTAACTTTCCTCCGACTTACATTTAAGTTTACATGGTTACCGTGCAAGCAACCGAAAGAGTACGGCGGGGGGTGCCATTGTATCGTACCTACGTTAAATAAAATCTCTGTTAGCGTGTCTTATCGCATTCGAGATGAAGGATCAGTAGTTCCTGTCGATTATAGCGACTATTTTTACGTATTTTTCTTGTTCGCTGCCGTATACCCCTTACGCTCATTAGCACCCATAGGAATAACTACAGCACACACATCCTCAGTAAATTCCAGGTGAATGAGTTTTATTTATTATCTGCTAACTCAATTCACCCAAATGCTTCGTTGCGCTAGTGTTGTACCATGGCTGCATATAAGGTATAATATTCATCAATATTTTTGCAGAAAATAGCAAACTTTTCAAAAGTGCTAGTTTAATTTAATCCCCATTCCTGCTATGGAGTCACACGTGGTAACGGCCTCTTCGTTCAATTAAATATTGATTTTGTTTCCGCCTTTTCGCCGTATCCTCTTTATTCTTCCACCCTTTCTCTGTCATTTATCATGATCATATACGTGAGATTGACTATAGAGCGAAGTTTGTTTTTTTCAGGACGATCAGGGATCATAAGCCCGCTAATAAAATTTTCAGGGAATTGGATACATTGAGTCCTCTGCCACCGCCTTTCTTGTGAATCGCAGGATATTATGTAGATAATTCTCTCGCTTTCCTTCTCCCAAGTCTTCATCACCGTTCCAACTCCTTTTCATCTCGTGTTCTTTACCTCCGTCCTCTTTCCTTCCTCTACCCACTCGTTTTCTTCGAACCTCGTACCCTTCCCATATCCCTCTCTTCTTTGACCACTCCCTTTTCCCGTTTTTCCCTTTTTCCCTCTTTCCCTCTCATCCGCCCGTTTTCCCTTATCCTGTCCACCTCATCTCATACACAACAACCATTTACACGGCGTTGCCATTCACAGGTGTGAGTTGCGGTAAATAGCGGCAACGTTGGCCCTCAGGTGAGGGTGAGAGTTGCAAGGGAAAGGGTAGGCTTCTCTCTCTTAGTGAGTGTGTGTGTGAGAGAGAGAGAAGCGATCATGCTCTCTGAGTGAGGAGGATGGTAGGAGGAGGAAGTGAGACAAGAGACTGGCAGGCCAAGGGAAGAAACAAGTAATGGTTATAAATAAAACAAATTTTTTTATAAATAACTTTTACATTATAAAAAAATGTATTCCCTTACCTGTTGAATAGTACAAATCTAGAATCGGCAGCTCAACTCGATCATATTTTAAAACTATATCGAAAAAGCTTGCATGCTTAATTTCTGCTTTGCTGAAATAAATAACTACATATGTATCTTCGCATAATGATAGTAAGGGAGTTAGCGTAGGGTGTTAACGTTGCTGGTTCAAAAGCTGAGGTTCTTCGTATCAAATTCTTAAGGTGGCAAAAGTTTCCTGTGTAAATTATGGTCGATTTTAAATGCTAAATCATAGGAAAGGCTAAAACATTAGACATATGTATATTCCCGGCATGCTAACATAAAAGTTATTAATAATGTAGACTCGAATTAAACGTCCTCTTACTCGGTTTTGGAAATATAAGATTATTTAATTTTGACGGAATTATCAAATTTTATCGGGTTAGAATCTCTCTACGCGACCATAGAAAAAAAAATAACGAGAGATAAGGGAACAGAAGCAGTGCCGGTTGGTTCTCTTGGTGATGTGTAGATAAGATATTCGAGGAGGATGTTGGTGGCGTGTAGTGGAAAGCTAAAACGCTAGAAAAAGCGGTAGCATGAGGGAGAGTTGGGATATTTACCATTGAGCAAAGGATAACAAACCTTGGGATAGTATGTGTACGTACCTAGGTGGCTGAATCCTCACGGGAAGTTGGAAAACGATCGACTTCGATTTATAAATATTCATTTAAACATATATGAATGGGAACGTGAAAAGTATCTACTTCGACCAATCGAAAATTCGAGTTATCGAGGCTCGATATTAGGCAATTAGTATTACCTGAAACAAGCCTTTTGTAACATCCGGAGAAGCGCGAATTTTGTACGTCTCATCAGACTTCAAATGCATACTAGTTTGTAGCATGCTCGAAAACATTTTTAATAAAGCTTTTGGAAAAATTTCATTTAAAAATGTTTATATTTCAGCAACGAGCGCCTCCTAATGAAAAAATTTCAACCACTCAGTAAATTATAATGAATGTCAAACAAACTACGCCCAAGCTGCCAAAAAATAATTCTATGAAAAATCTATTATTAAATTAGGTTTGATGAAATGGACGAAGTGACGGAAGTACGAACAGACGTGTAAAAAGTTTTCACAAAATTAACACGATTTTTATGGAAACAAGCTAACAAACAACTTTGGTGAAAGGCTTTTGAGAAAAAGATGAGGCCCCAGACGTTCACTAATTTTTGTGAAATAGCAGAGTAGCTTTTGTTTTGTATTTTTTCATGTCTCGGAACAAATAACGGTTGATAACGAATCGTTTGTTTAGGATAAAAACTTCCATATAATTAAATAAGCCATCTTATGTGCCCTTTAATTTTTAAAGGAATACTGTTTTTGAAAAAGATTTTTAAACATTGACCGCTTCGTGTGATTTACTAAATGGAGTGTTATTTTTTAAATTTCAAAGAGCAAATTAATACTTGTACTAAAATATTTTTACGTGGCTGTATTTTTATAAATCAGTGGACGATTGAATTCTTCTCGATCTCAGTCGTTGTTATCGTGAATCGATGCGACGAACCCTAAAAAATTGCGAATTTACGTAAAATATCCAGAGGTTGTACAAAGTTAACGATGGATTTAGAAGCGGTCACGAATTTCCGTTCTGTTTTCTTAGCTCGTTAGACACACAAGCGACCAAATCTCGTTTTTACGGTGTGAGTTGGGACCGGGTTCATTCCTCATTAAAGAATTCTCCGTAAAACCGGTATTAGGTAATCTAACCATAGAATTATCGTGAAATACACAAAAATATGAATAACCTTGGTAAGTAACGATTGTTTAATTACGATGCTAGATTATTTAAAAATACAACAGAAAACAATACAAAATTATTGCACAAATATTTGATGTTAATTTGAAACTATAGGGAACCAAATTCAAATCCTACCACCTAGTTTTTTTTTTCACTCCTTAAAAAGATACTATGTAAAAACAGGATTTTGGTGTACTTTTTTATCAATTATTCCCGCAGTGTTCTCAGAATATATTCAAATTAACCTTTATTTCTTTCAATGACAAGTTATAGAGTAGTATTCTCACGAGCTTTCTAAGATTTAAGATTTTACAATTTGTTAGCCATTGGATATTACATTGCTTTTCTTTGGATTAATTAATTACTCCTCGTAGTTAAAACCAGCATGCTGCTAGCTCTTTATGCACGCGACGGAATTTCTAGCCCGATCCTTCGCCATCCGGAGACGTCCAATACGCGTTCACCACAGCGGCTAAATGAAAATTGACGTATGGAAAATTGCACATGGAGTTTTCTCCCTCGACTGAAGAGGAGGGTTAAAAAAAAATTCGATAGGGTCGAGGAGAGAAAGTGGGAAGGGGTGGAGGATATGTCGGCGCGAAAGGGGGCGGGGGATCGTGACGGCGGAAGAAGAGTAGGGCGGCGTGATGCGCGGTCGGTTAATCGTCCACGGGAGCGGAAACCGTCGCGACTCGACGCGTGCAATTACGTCCCCCTCGCCGTGAAAATGATTCTATCTGGAGTCAGTTGCTTCTACATTATATGTGTGTGTGTGTGTGTGTGTGTGTGTGTGTGTGTGTGTGTGTGTGTGTGTGTGTGTGTGTGTGTGTGTGTGTATATATATATATATATATATATATATATATATATATATATATAAGTTCTTATAGCCAACTTGGAGGCGGGAGGCAGATGATAGGGGGAACAGGAAGAGGCCTTCGTCCATAAGTGGATTGAAAAGAACTGATTATACGTAATATATGTGTGTTGTGTTTGTAAGCGTGTGCGTCCGTTTTCGCGCGTGGGTACATACATATATATTCATATTCACTCATACAAATCAGGGACGGAAAAGCCAGAACATGGGGTATGATCTAAGCAAGGTGTCGGTAAGTAATTTATTATACTCGAAGAGATTTTACTCGCTAATTCACAGGAAAAAATAACGTTTTTAGAAGAATTTTACCTATCTTCCAGTCGGATTCCGTATCGTATATAGTTATCCCGCATCATATTCAGGATGTCTCACATTAGCAGAATCACTTTTCGTAATCGTTACGTACAAAAAAATTTAAGTTTGGCACGCGCCGAGGGTTGCAAGTTTTGAGTATTGAAAAACTTGGCCGACTCCTGATCTTATGCTATTAAAACAGCAAAACTGGATTGTGGAAAACCTCTACATTGATGGATAGTACTTGTGCACTGTTTAAAGGTTCTAAAAATATTTCGATCTACGAAAAGGCAGATTCTTTCGTGTGGTTCTTGAAGGTCGCGAACCAATATCATTTTGTAACTTTCTGTAGATACGGGGCCCAATTGCCTCTAATCCCTAATGCACTTTCCTAATTAAGGTCGGTTTGAGTTGTTCGAGGTAGTGAAGAGAATAGCGATTGTAATATCAATAACGCGGACTCGCTGGCTGAAGAAGTTGGAAAGGATACTTGGAGCTTATCATAATGATAGACCCTTGAGGTGGTTCACTCTTGACTGCGGGATGAGTGTTGTAGGGAAGCTTCTATCCTCAATGAAAGAGGGCGTGCCCTTCGATATCCTCCTCTCTCTCTTCTCTCATTCTCTTCTCTTTCGACCTCCCTCCCTCCTCACATTCTCTCCATATATTTTCTTCCTCAAGAGGAAGAACAGGATTGCCACAACCGCCGAGGTCAGCCGTGAGATGCCGCGATGCGTAGTGGAAGTTACGTACAGTAAACTCCCGATTTACCGGATGCCTCGGGAAGCGAACCTATTCCGGTTAATCGGGTATTCCGGTTGATCGATATGCCTATTTACACGTACCGTGTTACCCACGAGTAAAATAATTTTAATTAAATGTTAAGGAAGTAAAAAAACATTCGATGAAATGTCTAATGTTATTGTACAAGATAATTTACAGGGCGATTCATATCGTTTACACATTAACGCCATTAATAGGACTAGTAAATACCGCACATATGTGCATTATACAGAAACTAGCGTAATTGCCCGTCATATATGACGGGTATGCGTGAATTAAGTGTTAAGTTAAAATTTAAATAATAATTAATTAAACCAACTTTTACATGCACTAAAAAGTAAGCAATAAATATAAAATTAACATAATTGTGTGTTCCAGAGAGTTAAAATAGTTTTGGGCGAATATCAATTGTTTACAGAAAAATACATTACGCTATACAATTCTTATACGCCAAAAATTATTTTTAATCTTTGTAACATTTAATTTTGTCTCTCTCTCTCCCTCTGTCTCTCTCCTTATATATATATATCTCTCTCTCTCTCTCGTATTAAAGCATTCAATGCACGCATTCCTCCTATATAAACCAAATAACACCACACTAAGAGTTATTATTATTAAAAATGTCTTCTCCCCCCTTAGTTGGTGCATAAATAAACATATCACGTACTTTTAATGAATAAATACTGCAAAACGATACATCAGAAATGATTCCAGGGAAATATTCAATTTCTATTAAGTGATTTATTTTCTAATCAGTTTTAATCAACCAAACAATAGAAAATTATTTAAAACATACCTCACTTGCGCTCAGTAGTTGTAATATTTACGTTTATGTTCTTTTCTTCGCTGTAGATAATCTATCTGCCATGCACGCGCAAGGAATTAAATGTATTTTGTAATTATAGCAGATATTATTTACTTCAGTAACCAATAAGGCTATTTACGTTGACAACAATTTCGTAGCTATGCATGAATTTTTCAGATATGACGGGTATGCGTGAATTAAGTGTTAAGTTAAAATTGAAATAATAATTAATGAAGCCAACCTTTAAAAGTAAACAATAAATATAAAATTCACATAATTGTCTGTTTCTATTAGTTACCATGTGGTAAAATGTAATAACGAAGAACTTTAAACAGCAATCCAATAACATCCATATCCTATATGCTTATTTATTTTTTGTTGTACATAGTTACCATGTGATAAAATGTATGCTAAATTCCGATTGTGGTGCGGCATATAAATTGATATATTTTATCATTTGTTAAAATTAAATAGCGATTAAAATTAAAGAGATTTAACTTCTTATTTATTTATCGCTTTTTTTCAAGGTAAATAAGGTTAAACTTCCTCAAGATATAATTTGCTTTTCGGCAGCCAATCAGATTCTTCAGATTACGTTACCAGCAAAATTAGCTTGCTACATATAGGAGGATTTCCAAGTCAGGAGTTTTAAAAAATTCCGGTTAACCTGAGGATCACCGCGGTTACTTAAACCCTCGTCGATGACAGCCGTTAATTTAAAAAATAAACAATGCTTTCTTTTGACTGTTTCGTATACTATCCCGCATTCTGGTTGGATGGCGTACGTTTTATTTCATTTATTTTTACGAAGATATTCTTTCCTTTCTAAAAGATACTAGCTTAGCTATCACGTTTGGACAGCTCCTGTCTCTGCGTTGGGTCGGGAGACGTTGAAGATGCGACCGCGGAAGATGAGTATGTTGGACGGTATAGTCCGCGACGTCTTGAAAGATTCCAACCCGACTCAAGAAAATGGAATGCGCTTTTTCTTAGACACGATTTTCCTATTTTCGTCGTCCTGACAATCGATTAGCCACCTCTTCTTAAGAGGTGTCCAATCATTTGTCATAGTTTTTCACATGGGTTTGTGAATTAAATTGCCCGTGCTTTATTTTTATAAGGCGCTTAAAATCTTATATATAAATACTAGATATCATTTGATAGTTATTTTAAATCGATACACTCTTTAATCGAAATAATCCGTTCGTTGTGTTTTGTAATTGTTTAATTTGTAATTTATTGCATTTATTCGAGGAACCCGTTCCTTGCGCATCGTATTTGTAATTTTTTCCTTTTCATGCTCGGATCTAGTAATTTATTTTATTTTAGAATGTTCGCACGCGTGCCGTTGGTTTTATTCTGTGCATGTGCCCGGCAATTTGCGTCCCATTAACCGAGGCGGCCATGTCGAAAGCGTCCGTCTGGCGGCTGCGCTTTTACCGGGTTCTTTGGATCCCAATGGCCCAACTGAATTACCGTTATGATGTTATGCTGAACGAGTGCGCCCAAGGCAGGCGAGGAAATCGAACGCCTTCCACGATTACCTTCTCTTAAACGCCCTGTAATTCGCGTTTCTAATGAACGTTGGTGGTTAAAACATGACACAGTTTAAGAGTACGGAAGAATCTTTGGTTGAATTCGAAATTCGATGTAACAAAAATAAAAGAGATGCGTCAGATTCTTTTCTCTGGTTGGTCGATCGGTGTCCTTGTGGTAGATAATAATAGGTCTTCGATAATTTTTTCGACGCTCGTTATACTAATTCTTAAATGATGTCAGTCATTTTTAATCGTTTAAGGTACAGTGCAAAGTCCCAAATCCAAAATTATCAGAATATACGAGGTTTAATAAATATTCCATTAAAAAAATTCCGTGCGGGTCTCGGAAAACTAATTCACTTGAATTCGGTGACGGCATTTTTAGGTTACTAACCGCTCAGTTTTTAAGATTAATCTCTCCGAGATTCGGCTGTGTTTGGTCCTGCTTGGCGTTATATCAGTGGTGAGCGACCTACGGCTCGTGAAGCTATGATTAAAAAGAGGTTTGACACATTCATATTTTATAGACATTCAAATTACGACAATAAAACACTCGATATTCCAATTTTAGCCCTAAAAACCTAATTTAGACTTGATTTTTACTGGCATGACACCTCAGAATCTCTATTTAACCTCCGATTTAAAGTGCACCGTGGCCTGCCGAAGCATTGACAACTATCAATGTGGCCCGCCGAGGAATTCGCAACCACCAATGCAGCCCGTCGCTTGGTAAAGGTTACCCACCTCTGCGTTATACGGTGCGCTGTGAAACATTTTACAATTTTTGACTATTTCAATTCAATTCACAATAACCTTTATTTTTTATATTACACATTTCAAGATTAATACTTAAGCAAGTATTCTCATGAAAGTTTACTAAGATTTTTAAAATTTACAATTTATTAGCCATTGGCTATTACATTGGTGTGCGAACATTTAACATATACATATATGTTCCAGAAAAATAAAAAAAAACAGGCCACCTCTGACTCCCAATGTTGCGGTTTTTTAACTTGTTACTGTATCTTCTCTTATAGCATGTCTCATGAGGCGATTGTTTCGGGAACGCCTCCCTGACTCTCCTTCGTACCTCTCAGCACCACTTTGGAACCACTCCTCGGTTTAAAAGCACGAAATCCTTCCGCGGATCTCGGCAAACAAGTGAAGTCCCGCTACGGCGTGGTATGCAAATGTTTGACCAAACGACTCCGCATGACAAGAGAGGTAGAGGGTCTCGCCTTCCCTTTGATAAATATTGTTTTCTTTCTTCTTTCATTCCACGTGCACACGCCTGTTGACCCCTATGCACCTCCGTGCGTTTGCCCTTTCCGGCTATCCTTTTTACTTTCTCTCCCCAATTCTCGCATTTCTCTTGCTACTTTTGACTCCTATGCATTAACCTTCGTTCTCCCATGCAGCTCCCGACATGTCGTTCCTTATTTTGGAAGTGGAATTCCGTGCCTGCTAAGTACTTAAAAAAATGCGTCGGGGTCAAGGTTGGTGGACTTGGAGAGCAATTAAAAATGTATGGTCTTCCTTAACTCAGAAAATAAACGGTGCAATAAACATTGCACAAACTTTCTCATATATGTATTACGTTTGGTCGACTGTGTACGTTTATAAAAGAAAATCGGTTATATTAAATTCCTTACCGCCAAACATCGATACTTTCTCTCTCTCTTATAACTCCTTAAAAGCAGCACTGAGTATTATTTTTGTAAATAGATGAAATTAATGTCTTTATAATTTTTTTGTACATTACTTGTAATTAATTGGTGTTCATTGTTCATTGTCCTGATTGTTTGTACCTAATTATATTTTATATTTTATTGTCACCATGTTCACTGTAAATTGGCGATAACGCTGTATGTGAGCCTATTTGAGTAAATAAATTTTAAAAAATAAATAAAAACCAAGAATAAAGTAACCTTAATTGTTGCACAATATCATTCATCTCTTCAGAGTGTCTATTATGAGTGATATTATCCATAAATATGAGATATCATTCGATTCAGTTAACCGTTTAGGCTGTAATAAGATTTTGAGTGGAACGCGGTGGAGGCGTGTCAAAGGTAGCTTAGCGTACATTATAATGTCGCTGGACGCCATATAGTGATTTTTTGAGACAGCTTATGCAGCATTATTTGTGACATCAGGCTCTACAATTGAATTGATTTTAATCAAATTCCGTAAAGCCATTTTTGAGTAAATAAATTTTTTCTAAAAATCCCCAAGAATAAACTACGCTTAATTTTTGTGCAATATCATTTTTATGAAAAAGGGTCTGCAAAAGATGATATATTGCACAAATACGAAATGTCATTCGATTTTATGTTCACGTTTGGGCTCTAGAACAGCGAACAGACGACAGACAGATAGACAGACGGCATGGCGAAAACCACTTTTATGGACTCAGGGACACCTAAAACGTGTATTTCCATCAAAATCTCGAAGTCGAATTTTTTCACGATAACAATTCTTTCTCAATATACTACGTATATGAAAAAGTAAAAAAAATACATTTGCTCCGATGAATTTGGTGGAGAAACTGATTGTAAAATGTTACGATTACGTTTTCAACCGTTTTGCAATCACATAAATACGTTTTTTATTTTTAACCTTTAATTAGTGTGGGAAAATTATGGTGCGGTCTCCCAGACCGCTATTCCTTTTTATTATTATTCATTCACTAGCTATATCTGCAATTGGGGTTTCCGCATTTAATAATATCATCAGGGTTAAGAGGTAATTTAAAGAAAAATTGAAATATATATATATAGAAAAATATTCATTTTATTTATTTTTAAATGTAAACTAGCGAAGTAATTTCACATTATGACTTATGTCGTGTCTCAAAGACCGTAACTCAATAGTTAAAAGTTGAGTTTAATTTTACCAATTGACTCGACCAGCTGCAAATTCTGCTTATTTCACATACCGCTCTCCAAGAATAATACAGGCGATCCCAAAATAAGATTGTCAACGTTACAAATGAGTATTGTTGAGGATATTTTGGTGCGACGAATCCTCCTGACAACCACCAATCCGGTTTTGCGCAGAGCAACATTTATGTCTCTCTCTTAACACGTTTCAATTACGTGAAAAACGATAAGCGAGAGGCAGGCAATTTTAAATAAGTTTACCGAGGGATGCAAGAGGCAGAGAAGTCAGTAGGGTAGGGTAAACCGGGGCAACCGCCAAGGACCTCGCACAATTCGATTTTCTCTCTTCCCTCATTACTATAGGGATGGCACTGCCTAGAGGCAGCCATATTTTTGACGTTTTTTTACCAACGAGGCGACAGTAGCGGAACGCCTTATGGGCATCCCTCGTCTGTCTGTCACGTCTTTCATCTCTTGAATCGCTTGGCGGATTTTGATAACATTTAGTGTGAGTAGTCTTCATTAAAATTCATCGTCCAAATATGATTATGGACTGTAATAGTCAATTAGAACTTCTACTTTACTCAAGGGTTTAAATAAAAATATATTCATATAATGTATTAAAGAATAATGATAATACAGTCAGACCATAATTTAGTACCCCCCTATATAGTGTCATCCCCGCATACCGTTGTGAACAGAACGTCCATCTTATGATTACATAGAGCAAGCATATACCTCGATTATCCGCCATCCCCGCTTTAGCGCCAATGTCAGTGATGGAAAAACGGTGGCGCTAAATCGAGGTTTGACTGTATAGCAAAGAATAATAATACAGTAAAGAATAATAATAATGCAGTAAAGAAAACCTTAGAAAGCTCTGTGTATTCCATATATGGAGTGCACTTTCCTTTTTTTCTTTTCCCGTGAAAAGTGTCCAACTTTGTGTATATTCTACGAATGAACTTCATTTTCACTTTCAGATCTTTTGCGATTAAAATTTCAAAATGAGACGTGTGAATTATTACACGGGAGACACGAAGGTAAAGCATGTCCGACGTATCCCTCGAGAGATCACACCTCGCCAGACACGAGATAGGTTGCGTGCATTAATGTCGTGGATTCCCTAGTATAGCATCGGTTTTAATTATTTACATTATGGGTGTGTGCTCGCGAGATCGACCCGGAAACGCGATTTCTCGCAATTCATATCGCACCGATTTTTATTTAATTAACATTAAGCACGTTAAGTTGTCAGAGAACTTTTTGGCCGCGCGCGCTTTAATTTGAAAAGAGATCCATAAGAGGTGGGTTTTGAAAAGAGTTTCGGGTGTCCTTTACTTCGAGAGGTTCGATTTATTTGCCGTTTATGTTTGTCCGCATCGAGACGTTGCTGAGGTTCAGATTTTACACAAATAAAAACAAGTTAGTGAAGTGTACAGCGTATCACAAATGGGCACGTTTCGTGCAATGAAGTATTTGGAAGAAATGATTATATTAACGTTTTTGAACTTGAACGTTATATGAAGAACATAAATAACCCATTTTCTTCCTATTTAAAAATATTATATGCACACATGAGGAAATTAATATTATTTTTGTGAAATTGTTTATGTTAGCAACAATGATGAAGTAACCATGATTAAAATTTTCGAAGTTCAACTCGAATTAAGACTTTCTTGTTTGATTTTCTTGACAACGACCACTACTACGATAAAAGTTTATAGGAAAAGAAATCCTCTACTTGTTCTACAAGTTTTAATTGAAAACTATTTTGATATTTATTTATTTAATAATTTTTTCACATACAGCGATAACGCCAATTTAAAGTGAAAAATTAAACATTCAAAGATTAACAACATGACAACAAAAATAAAGTACAAACAGTATAAAATGAAATTCAATGTAGTATAAGTGTATGCAGAAGCAGTCAATAAAAATTAAGTTGTGCGACAACATGACATTCCATTGACCAATACTTGAGATATGACGGAAAGTTCATTTTTTGTCACCAGTAAAGTGGTACCCCTGATTGTCTTATGCGATTCGTTTATGTGATTTTCTTATTGTCTTTGGTTGTAAGCCCTTAATATCAAATTTCATGAAAATCCGTGTGGTAGAAGCCGAGAACGAACATGAGGACGGACGGACAGACCGAAGCTAATAGGAGCTCATGCTGGAAGCGAAACGCGCTTAAAAATGCGTTGGAAAGGCGATAAGTAGAGGTTAATGAAACAGAAGTAGCGTTTCTTGCGGGAGAGGAAATTAGCGCGACTTAACATCGGCGCTAATTTTTTTAATCATGCTCACTCAAAACTGCCGAAACCTTTTGATGCGAAATTCACCGTTGCCACCACTCGATGAAAAAAATCCTTCCCGCCGGGGAAGAAATAAGTACTTATTTTTTTGTTTTAAAAATGGCGGATCATTAGAGTGGCGCTTATTTCTGCCTTGCTCCCAAACTTAATCCTTTAATTTTAAATCTCGTTTCATCTCATTTCCACGAAGTCATCCCACGTAGACTCCGTCTCTAAATTTAGCGCCGAATGCGGCGACCTTCTCTCAAGCGGAGTTAGATGCGCCCATCGGCGGATAAGTCTGGGAATTAGTTTTGAGCTGTTTTCGCGGGGAATTGATTAAGAAAACCCGTAGTTGCGATGAGGTGGGCAACCTACGGGCCGAATGCGGCCTCCTGAAGCATTTATGCGGCTCGTGAAGCTATGATGGGAAAGATATACGTAAAATTTAACACAAATTCATATTTTTGGTAAAATTATGATAATAAAAGCTTTAGTTTTGAAATTATTTACCCTATAATCCTTATTTAGACTTGGTTTTCGCTAAATCTACTTGGAAAGGTTCCAAATTGTGGAAAGATTCCACAATAGAAATAAAACACATTCTAATTTCCATTAGTGGAAATTACGACAAGTGTTTTATTTCTATTTTTGTTTTCACTTGTATGATATCTCAGATTCTCTAGGGAACCTCATTTCAACTCTAATCCTGCCCGCCGAAGCGTTGGCAACTTCCAATGCGGGCCGCCCAAGTATTCGCAGCCACCAATGCGGCCCACCATATAGAAAAGGTTTCACACCCCTGGTTTAAACGAAAAGAAATGAGAAGCCAAAACTTTTAGTGTATCACCAACTTAAATCGTTTTTTCTTCTGTTACGTTATAATAGTCAATAAAATCTCCGAATAAATCAGGCAACCGATGGTGGATTATATGTAGACGAACAATTTGTAGTTCGCTCATGCGTCTCGTCCAATCTATCCGCGTGTGGTACCACTGCCGCCTCTCGAAGGGAGGGGGTTGGGGGGTAGAAGAGAAAGTGTTAAGAGGGGTGGGATGAGAGAGGCGCGAATGGGGAGGAGGAGGGCGTAAGAGAGGGAGAGAATAGTAGTATCACAGGGGGGGGGTGGAGATGGGGCGGGGAACAAAAAAGGGAGACGCCTCTCACGCGATGGCAGAAAGGTGTCTTTTTTTCCGAGGGAACGCCCATCCTGCGCTCATGGCTACCAACTACGAGGTTATTCAATTTCGTCCCTCTCAATTTTATTATTTTTTTAAGATGGATGGAGGTTTTTTTAAGAGCGAGAGAGAGACCTTGGCGAGGGCAGGGGAGGAGGTTTTAGACGGTAGGGAAAAATGACACCCCCTCGTACGCGCCATTCATCCACAACAATTCGTGCTCCCTTCTCCCCCTCCATCCTATTTCTCTCCGTCTAACTCTCCCGCATGCCTGAGGTGATTCGTGTCTGGAAAGCAGTCGCCATACAGCGGTTGCTACTTTTTTTTAACCGTCTCGCGTGTTAGTTCGCACTGGGGGTGCGTTCGTTAGGTCCTCTATTTGCGGGATGCAAAGGAGGGGAGAGCGCCCCCTCCCCTCGCTGAAGAATACAGTATATCTTCGGCCCACATGCGAGCGAGCAGTTTGTGCGGTGGGGGTCGTTTTTAATCGGGTTGTAATCTCCACGGCGGGTATTTCCCCGCAGAAATTAAAAATAAGAGAAACTCGCTCGCGCGCGTGAGATTTGGTTTGTTTTTCCAAGGGTATCTTCATCTAGGGAGAAGGAAATTAATTATCGTCGTTCGTATTAATGAAGATGGTTGCGGGTTGGCGGTGCAGTTACGGGCAGACAGATTCAGATAGGGATCTGTACGGAAGGGCCGACTCGTGGCGTTTGCATTTCCGAAAATGTTTATCAGCGGATCCCAAACTGGGGGTCGCGAACGGTTTTCAGGAGGGTAGCGAAGGCGGAACAAGGCACTTGTAATAGTCTCAATATTTTATTTTTTTAGTTTATTTTTATTGTATAATTTTGTTTCGTCGACAATATTAAGAAGAATCCTGATTTTCTCTCAATATTCCGGTCGCATTTTATATTTATTGGTGGATGGATTTAAGGGAGTCGCGATAAAATCGGCTGCCCTAATAGTGGGGCACAGAAGCATAGTTTGGGAACCGCAAGTTTTCGTGTTTATGGCAAGAAAATTAATTTGGTCGATTTATAAGAGGGGAAAAGAGGAGAAGTACTCGATGTCGAAAACAAAATTATAATGCAGTATTTTATGCTGGTCGCTAAGACGAACAGTAGAGTGTTTATTTTTTATTGCGAATTCCTTTAATGAAACCTTAATTGAGAAATATAATGGCAAACGGTGGTGCGATCAATTTTAATATGTAATTCCTCAGAATAGGCACTTTTTATCTTGAACTACGTTAGATATAACTGTGTCGCTATAATTCTTATATTTTGATTACTTCCATTCGCTAAAAATCAATAAGACAACAATCAATTTACAGTATTTTACGATGACCACGCATTCGATAACGCGCGCCGGAGTTAAATTTCGAACATGGACCAAAACATAACCCCGGGAATTTTATCAATTTTTTTCCCTTCGTTAGAAAAATGAAAAACGACCGCGGACGCGGTCATCTTTCCAACCGCACTCGATTCGCGACCAAGGGCGGCAGAATTACAAGCGTCCATCGGGGCGACGCTGGCGGAATCTAGCGGAAACGCGATCCTTACTCGTCTATTAAACCCTTTCGCATTCTATATAGAACAAACGAGGCGAGCGATGAGGTCACTCTCGTGGATAGTGACGCTTTCTCTCGAGATGGGAGGGAGGGAACAGCAACTAAAATATCTCTTTCTCTCTTCACGCCCAGCGCGGCTGCAATGGGAACCACGGCTGGGTGTGGTTCCGGCTGAGCAAGGCTTGTTTTCCAGAGGGAGAGGGCCAATTCCTATCTTTCGACGCGCGGCTCAGACCGTCTTCGGGGTTGGTGCGGCGGGTGCGGATGTGGGCGGTTAAATGGTTGGCGATACGGAGAGGAAGGATTGGTTTTGATAAATTGAGTGGGTTAGCGGAAAAAGGAAAAAGAGAGATAAGAAATAATATAAATGGGCCAAATTAGAATGGGAATGAAGTGGACGCTTTATGTCATCGCTTATCGATTGTCAATTGTTGTCGGCGCACTCGGCATTCAGAGGAAAAAAATGGTCCCGTCTTCTTTCGGGAACTCGTTTCGAATATCTCAAAAAGTAAAACATTTTTATTTTTATTTGTTTTTAACCCACTCGAAAACAGCGCTTTATAGACTTTTGCGATGGGCGTAACAACGGTAACAAAGATCAAAATATACGACCACGTCTTCGGCAGGACTCAAACCTAGGGTTGCCACATAAAAAAAAAAACAAAAAATAGACCTGAAATCCCGATTAACAAAAAAATAACATTAAGAAATCTTTTAATGTAATATAACGCTATTTTAAATCTAATTATAGTTTTGCTATATTATTATGTGACATATCATTAGAATATTTAAAAACATTTATTATAGTGCCGGTTTAATGATCAAACCGGCAACCGGCTTCTAAGGGAAAAAATCGGCCGGCTGGAAACCCTGCTCGAACCTGTGAATCTAGATACGTTAACCGCCCCTCTACCCTCGTTTCAGAGACAATTCTTAGAAAACTACTTTTTTGAAGGTTTAAGAAAGACCGATAATTACATTAGCCAAATATTTAATACGGTTTAGATATAATTTGGTAACTTACCTTATTGTTAAAATCATAAATAAAATTTGTTGGAATTTTTAATCTCGAAAGAAAAATGCTTTGACGGTGTTGCAGTCGTCGCATGGAGCAGTCCGAAGCAAGATCGTCTCAAAACGTGACTTTCTAACTATAAAACCAGATCTTTGTATTCTCTTTGCAAGTATTAACACGTGAGAGTAATCGAAATTATTTCTTCTATCCTCTTACCTATTTAATTGTTTAGAATGATAAGCACAACTCGGTCCAATCTCGATACAGCTAAATTTTTATCTGGTGCCTTACCGCCTTCTCTAAGTCATTTAGCCAATCAAATTTTAGGAAGATATCGTGCATCACCGACGTTATATTTCGATTTATTTTGCTAGCCCTCGAAAACATATCATTTTTACACTTCCTTAAATATTTGCGGAATACTCGGGCTGGGCGAGAGAACTTCGCCGATTCCTTATCGTTTATTAAGATTGCGGCGCCTGCAGGGGAAGTTATTTATTTTTTAAAAAATCTCAATAAACCATACCGATTCTGTCCAAACGGATAACCAAGTAATTTTCCTTAGTAAATACGGCGCTTATGGCTTTACACGTTTGTTGATAAAATCGACTATTATCAGTTACGGAAGTGTCAGATAGTTCTGGAACATACTTATTTACCTTTTGGAGATATGGTAAAACCCTGATTTTCCTTGCGTGGATTAACAGGGCGCGTATGCTCTCTATGTAAGGAAAACATTTCTTGGCGAGTTTTTTTACTTTATTTATTCTTAGCTTATCAACAGCATCGTAATGCCAAATAAAACTTAGCTCCATTACTTCGTTTGCAAGTTTTTTAATGCTGCATGAATCGCAATATTTAAATGTCGAAATAACTTTTCTGCAAAAACATCGTATTCATTCAGCCGAATGCATTATGTGAATTGTGCTTTTTTACTTAAATTTGAATTGAACGGATATTTTAAAGAATTTTCCCTTTAACGTCAGCCTTCGGTTAATCCGTATTTTTCAATCATCCGTGCTAACATCAGTCTCATTCTCACGGATAATCGACGCTTCTCTATAATAAGTAGATTCCATCTGATGGAATCGAAACTGAGGCGCCCTGATATTGCATGAGTGCTTTGGAGATGTTCCGGCTATTATAATGGCTCTGAAACCTGTCATGATGGCGTGTGGAGTAACCAGTGAAAGGTCATTCGCTCCAGAAGCGAAGTTGCAGTTTCGCGTCCGTTTCTATTTCATTTCGTTCATCGTCTCGTCGATTGGGATATAGGTACATTGTGCGGAGCGATATTTCACAACTATCTTTTCTCGGTAAACGGGCTACGCGAGGTTCACGAGGTGACATATTGGTTTTAGCAGACTTATATGCTGATTAAACTGATTACGGCATGAAGTTGGCGCTTTCGAGGGATAATAAAAGTGTAATAAAGCGCAGTATGCCCTCGCCAACCGCGAGGGGGTTGCGTTCCTGATTATCCCGCGGCAGGGCTTATGGGAAATTGGGTTTGGGAGAGTGATCCCTGTGAGACATTCCTAAAGTCCTATAATGTACACCACAAAGTTGAAAATAAGTGTGTTATACTTAAAAAAAAAACGTTTATTATATAAACATAATATCAACAGGTCCTAAGAAAGGAAGCACTAACCTCTTGCCTCCCAACATGGACTACATTCAACTCCATAGGGGTTAATGACCACAAATATGCTATGGGAAACTCACCCCAAAATTCAAAGAACGCCAGTAAAACCAACGCTTCCGTAAAATTCCTCGAACCTCCACCTCCCTACTAACACGTGGTCTTATTGGAAATCACAAATCCTCTGACTCTCTTTTTGTTTAAGTACGAAGCTTCTTCACTAACTTAAATATTATATTAGTAAAGTTAGCCAATTTGCCACTGCCGCATGGACCGCGGTTCGTAAAATGGTGTACGATTTATTGACCACGTATACTCAAAACCGCGGTTGGCGAGGGACTACTGTACAACGAGGAGTTGGAAGGTGATACAAATTTATTATTGTAATCGTATACTATTCAATACAATCTATATTTTATCGCCCTTATTCTGTTTTTTTTTTTCGCGGCATACCCAGAGAGCCACGTCACTTTTGATAAACGAGCTTAGTCGTCAGACTTGGATGGCTCTTCGGCGGAAACCGTCCGACAAATGAAGGCGGCGATGCGTGGCCAGCGAGAGTCGAAGGGCGTATGCAAAGTGTATTCAAAGGCCCGATATAAATGAATCGAGGTTTGAAAACATTTCGCTCGCGGACCTCACGAGAACTCGTCAGACGAGATTTCTTTCTCCATCTCTCTCTCTCTCCATCTCTCCCTGAATACAGGTCCTCGGCTCTCTCACTCCCCTCCTCACCAATCTGCTTCCTCAATCTAACCACCCCATTCCCTACCCCCTTTCATCTCCATCCTCCCCACACCCGCGTTCCCCTTCTCCGCCTTATTACCCGTCTTTTCTTCGCCTTTTCCTAACCTTTTCCCCACCTCCGCAAAGCAAACCACGCCGCACCTCGCGAGCATTTCGTTCCACGTGACCTCAACTCCATTCTTTCTCTCTCTCCCTCTCTCTCTCTCTCTCCATCCTCTTCCTCCTCTCGCGTCCATTGCCGCCTTTCCGATACACCTCTTATTCCTTCCCCTTCCTTGGCTAGCCAATGCCTCTTCGGTCAAAGTCAAGCCACGAATCTACTCGCGTTCGTTTGAACGAGCTCCAGATCATTCGGTCGTAGGATTCCAATTGCCTTCGCAAGTTACGTTTCGTTTAAAAGTCGTATGCGGTTACATGTCTCTCCCTCTTTCTTACGATGGGGTTATTTGCGTTGTGTAAATCGGTAAGGGGATACGTGATCTGCCGGAGTAATTTTTATGTTTAGGTATAGCGTGACAGTCTGAAAGAGGAGAACCTGAGAATATCGCTTGTTTTGTCGGTAGTATTCAAGACTTGACGGAGTTGAATGAATTTTGAAAATGTAGATTTTAGGCTCCGTATTGAAGCTGAGACAAATTCTATAACAAATGAAATTACCTACTGTAATACACTTTAAACGTTCGTGCGTGAGAGTAATTTCGTTGAGACGTCGTCCTGATAGATTTTTCTCTATTATTTCTTCATATCGTTTTTCCTGTTCCATGGATATTTCGATCACAAGATTGAGACGATAAACAGTAAATTTCCGATCGACCAGATATTGAATGAATGGATTTTCAATCAACAGGAACTTTTATGGCGTATAACTTGAATTTTTTTTGTAGCATTACGTACGCGTATATGTATGCATGGTATTTACATGCCATATACCGGATAATGGTAAAGTTGATGGTTAGCAGGAGAAAAATAATGCCTTCGCCCGAGACACTTGCTGGGCGGGTATTCTACCACTGAACTATCACGGCAGGATAATCATCCTGTTTTCTCCTGCTATCCATCGACTTTATAATCCAGAATGTTACTTCCTGCATAAAAACTTATCATCTACACTTGAGATCGTGTTTGACCTAGTAAAAATGTTAATACAGTATTACTTGAATTACTTAGTTCTCAACTCGCATTTCTTTAAATGTTCCGTTACTTTTTTGTAATGTAAACGTAAATTTTTTCCTATGTTTGCACTGTGGTACATGTGAATAGAGATATTGTTCAATCGGAATGTCTGATTAGCCGGATTATCCGATTAACCGGAATAGACTTGGTCCCGAATTAACCGGCAAATCGGGAATTCTCCCATGAAGGAAATAGTAACGTATAAATCGGGATTTCTCCCAAGAAATAAATGTGTAGCGTATACTAACTTCCGTTTTTCCGAGCAGGCATTCGAACCCTAGGCCTTCGACAACGGGGAACACCGCAATACCTAGCCCGCTCGTGATTTCAAAAGTCAAACCGGGTGTCGTGCTTTTAAGAGAAGGGCAATTCTTCCTTTGCTTAGTCTCCCCCACTTCCTGCATCCCTTTCGAAACCGTGAAAAGATTCTCTCTACAGTGCAATGCGGGAGAGAGTAACGGTTTGGAAACAATCGTCTCCGAGGGGGAAGGGAAACCCCCCCCCCTTCTTCCACCCCCTCACTCCCCCTTCTCACTCCACCCCCTCACTCCCCCCCCCCTCACTCCCCCTTCTCACTCCACCCCCTCACTCCACCCCCTCACTCCACCCCTCACTCCACCCTCTCACTCCACTCTCTTTTTCTCTCTCAACCCTCTTTTCCATTCATCTTATCCCACCCTTACCGGATTTTCATCCAACTCACGTCCTTCCCTCTAAACCCCGATTCACCTTCTCCCTCCCTGTCCTCGACTTCCACCCTCTTTAAGCTTCCCTCCGCCTCTTTCCCTCTTCTGTCTCCAATCTTTCTCCCTCTCTGTCTCCTCTCCTTGGGCGTGTATCGATGAAATGATATATATATCCTTCCCCTATTGTCTCGCTACTAGGGCGAGACGAGTGTCTTTTCGTCGTTTCGGGTGATGTCCGCGAGAGGGCGTCGTCGTCCGAGGGGTTTTGACGGGAAAGGGGGAGGGTTGTAGGGTTGTGTGACTCAGTCGTTGCAGGGAATCTTCTTTTCGGTTCATTTGCCGCCGGAGCAGAGATGTCCGTAACGACCTCAAGTGGGGAAGTGGCTTTGGTTTTGGTGGTATGGTTTGGTTCGTGGAGTTCACCGAAATTTACGGCGCTCCCATCCTGTCGGTAAAGTGGAGGCGGCGGGTTAGAATTTTTGCTTTCTTTCGAGTGCGTGTCGCCGCGTCAGTGGCGTTGATGCTCCTATGCAGCGCGTAGGAGCCCACCTCCCGAGGGCACTAAGAAACATTAATTTTATCTATTATTGGTTGTTTAGTTATGAATATTTTATATTTATTCGTGATATTAAAATAATAAAAATTAATGAAAATGCGTATTTTCTTATCATAGTCTCCTGTTCCTTTTTACTTTCTCCATATACGTAGTATATGGAGAAAGTACACATTTTGAGGTCCCCTGGACACGTTTTGACCATTTTCTCGATGATGTCTGTGTGTCTGTCTGTATGTGATAGATTTTTGTGGACGCACTAACTCAAAAACTATTAATCAGGTCAACGCAAAATTTTATATTTAACATTTTTATAAAAGTTAGAAGATTTGATTAGTTTTTGGTAAAAATCGGTCAACCGAAAGTGGGTGTTTTACTCTTGTCACTTATCCGTTATTTTAAAATAATTGCTTTAATATTTGATAAATGTAAAAATGTATCGGAATAAAAGTTGTAGGAAATTTCATTTTCTACAACCTTTGTTTGATACATTTTTCCATATAATGCATTGTTTAAGAGATATCTTATATTTTTATCTGCCACCACCACGCCACCTACCGAAGACTATTGTTAACAATTGACGCTTAGTTACGTCTTAGTAACGCTCCTTTTTCTTTTCTTAATTATTGTAGCTTTTTTGCTATATCCAATATCAGAAGGCTATGGTTTCAGTTTATTTCTGTTCTTTGTAGTCTAAAATTTCCTCGCAGTTTCTTAAAATATTTATTATGTAACCTATTTGGAAGTTTTAGAAATATTACAGGTATGGAGAAAGTCATGTGGTGGCCACATCAGATTTTTTCATTAATCGTTCATGTACCTATCTATCTAACAATAATCTAACAATAATAAAAGGCTACTTCTGTCCCTTGGTGTCTGTCACGCTATAAAAATGCGAATAACTCGATAATGGAATGAGATTCATTTTTCATATTTGATAGGAATTATCGATCCACATAATGTAAGATGATGACGAAAAGAAATCTCGAAAAAAGTCCTAGGTTCGACTCCAAAGTAGGCATTTCCATTTCCCATATGATAACACGTAAAAATCGACTTTTTGACTTGCAGGATTTAATTATTTTTGAGATCTAAATTAGAAAGATTTCACCTATGATCTTCGGATCTAGCCCATTTTAAAGAAAAAACTATGACGTTTCTTATTCTGTTCATCTTTTCCCGCATACAGTTCGAAACTCCTCATGTTAAACGTTTAATTTACATATTTTGGGGAAATCTTGCCATTTAACGGGATGTTGCCATGCCAACCCATTACATTGTTAAACCTCGAAATCCTATTGTTGTTTCAACCCTTATGGGTGAAAGTGTGCTCTGAATGCTCTTACAGTTAGTACGAGAGAGAGAAGGAGAGAGAAATTCTTTTCATAGCAACCAATGTAAACAACATTCGTTGCATTATTTACGAGAAGGAATACATTTGAATGAAGAACATTAATCATTTGCATTTTAAATTAGGTACTTAGAATCATCGTAGGAGTTCGAAACTTGAAACAACAAAAGCCTAAAAGAACGAAAGTTTGTTTTCTTGCCATCCAAAGAAAGTGAAGGTATATTTGTTCATTTTTTTATTTCGCAAAAACCTTTTCCGTTGAATTTCAACAGGCATCTCCCTAGTTGTGTAAGAAAAGGGGTAATCGATAGTTCTCGCACCTGGACCCACGCAGTCATAACCACACCACTGGTCGATATTTCATTCTTTGCGCGCTTATGCTAATCTTATTATTGATCCATTTCGTATATCAGCGTTAGAGATACATTATAGTTATTATATTTATTACGCATTATAAATTTTATCGGTCTTTTGTAAGCTACTTCTGTCGTAAACTTTTTAAAAATGTTAGATGGAATTTGCGCGAATGTTACCGCATAGCACTTATAAAAACTAAGAGGAAACATGTAAATTTAATTAGGCAACTGTTAAAAACTTAACAAGTTTCCTCTATATATATATATAGCGAAAATCGAGGAAAATTTTTGAGAGCGACAAAAATCGAAAGGAAAATGAATCGCGAAACTATTCTTTTTTGATACTTATTAATTTTAATATTATCTTTGATCACTATGTTAAATATTATTACAAACTTGCTAACTTACATCCTATTTGCTCAGCCGTATTTAACGTGGCATCTCCTCAAAATTTGTAGTTAATTATATTTGTTTCTGAATTCGGAACAGTTCGACGATGACGAAATGCGTGACCCGTTCTTTATAAAAAGAGAAGGACATGCAGAAAAATCGCTTCCGACAAGCATCAATCGTTATGAATAGCAAACAATTTTTTTCCAGCCCTCCCCTTCCTTGTCCTTTCGGAGTAATGGAAACAAATGACTGCTTCGTCAACCCGGAGGCTCTGGATCGGATCCCCTCCTTTTCGACGACAGAGGCGTGATTCCGCGATCTCCTTAACAACGCCTCACCCGGCCACCTTTACTTACCACCTCCCCCCCCTCCCCACGATCTCCGTCCTGCCTCAACTCTGCTCCTCAATCTGTGGCACCACATATCTTTCCCTCCATTTATCCACACAGCTTTTACTTTCTCCCCTTCCCTATCCTTTCCCTCTCCCACTCTGCCGTCGCTCTCCAACCCAATTCTGTCCATCAATC
Source organism: Tanypteryx hageni (assembly GCA_028673005.1). Classification (NCBI taxonomy): domain Eukaryota; kingdom Metazoa; phylum Arthropoda; class Insecta; order Odonata; family Petaluridae; genus Tanypteryx; species Tanypteryx hageni. The sequence goes on from CM054113.1 coordinate 67,660,565, forward strand.
AATCCGAATGACTCCTTCTCGCGTTCTAACCCCATCGATTTAACGCGCCATCTCCTCCGGACAAATTTCCTCCATTCGAGTGTCGGGAGAACGTGGGTGGAAGGCGAAATGAAAAGTGAGAGATTTTATAAAATGAGAGGGAAAAGTGAGAGCCCGTCTTTTGAGGGGGGCTGGGTGGGCAGTCGCCCAGGGCCCCGCGCTCAGGCCTACCTATAGGATAGATAGATAATCGTCTTTATTCGGGCGAAATTTAGACCATAAGGTCCATTATTACATTTAACCCTTCGTCAATATAATAAATATAAAAAATGGTAAAGTAAGATATTACAATACGCATAACATAAACAGTATATACCTAAACCATACAGAGTAAAAAAAATATATAAAATTGAAGACAGATTAGAGATTGTGGGGAAAACCTAGGTAAAACAGGCATGTCCTCCCTAGTAAAACCCACGCAGGAAAACATCCACTGAGAAGGGGGGTGTGAAAAACCTGCGAAAACCCTAGATAGTGTACATATTATAATATAGTAATACATCATTAAATAGAAAGGAGTATGTACAGTAAGTCTTCGTATATACAGCATCGTTGTATACCGTCATAAAAAATACATATATAGGTATTAATGTAATGCAAACCAAGAAATATAATACAATAATTAGGCAGAATAAGATGAAATATACTTGAAATATATGCAATGAATATGGAGATTGTTGTTGGATCATGCATAACATAAGAAAGAAGGAAATGATATAAAATTACACATATGATATAAAACAATACATAATAAAATAAAGTAATACGAAATAGTATAAAACAATACAAAATGATATAAATCAGTATAAAATAGTATAAAACAGTACAAAATGATATAAATCAGTATAAAATAGTTTGAAACAATACAGAATGGATGGGATGGGGATACCGAGGCAAAATCCCCGGGACCCGGGCCTCTGGGGAATGAAATTTAAAAATATTAATAAATTAGTTGGCCAAGTAGCAGAAATATAAGTGATAAAAAATTTTTTATGGAGATTATTGTTGCCGTCTTGCCAATATCCACATTGTTTAACGTGAATGCAAAAATGCAGTATGTATACAGTTAGTATGTAGAAATGTTAATTATTACAGGGGGACATACGCCCTTCCCCAGGATCCCTGTCAGCGGCTTTGACCGCGCCCACCGATTCAACTTTTGAATTTAGCAGAATTCCATGTAGAATGATACAACGTTTGCTGAATGTAAAATCATCGCTCTACGTGGATGTTATGACAAGGCAGAACGTCACCGTGACAAAGATTAATGTAGAAGTAGTTGAACACTTCGTAAATTTTCTGGAAATCTCAAATACAACAGGAAAAGGACTTTTCGAAACTGTGTGGTAGCTCTGCTCTTTAGCTCCGCTTTAAACATCTTGATTTCATTATGATATGTTGTACAAATCTTATATACAAAATTTAGTTGAAATCCGTCCAGCCAATTCCCTCCAAATCCATTATTACTGAAATTGTTTAATTTGAAATTGTGGCACCACTGTTAGGCTGATCCGGTCCAAATATGCTATTATGGTTTAGTATATATTATATATATATATATATATATATATATATATATATATATATATATATATATATATATATATATATTATTAGTATTCTGTCAATTCAACACAAATACGTGTAAAAGGATTTTTTTATTACTTTGATTATGGCAGCCCTGATTTCTATTTCTACACAAAACATATTGATTTTGTTTTTCTATGTTGCACACCTCCATCGCACAAATTTTCATTGAAATCGGTTCAACCAATTCCTTCAAAATTCATAAATACAGAAAAGTTTAACTTTACAATTGTGGCACCCGTATCCACTTTCAAGTAAGGCCCTGCGTATCGAATCTTGAATCGAATCGTCGTCAAGTATTCGAATATCGAATCGGGCAGTTTTTTTTTAGAGTTAAGTCTCTCTAGGCTGAAGTATTTTAGTTCTAATCACTATTTAGTTAGCTATCCAGTTTTTGTTTTTTTCTGTTTGGTGTCAAAAATCTTAAAAAACACACCAAAAACAATCACTTAGAAACACTACACAACATAATCCTCAGGGGGGAGGGATGTTTTCGTCACGTTGTATCAGACAAACTGCACTAGGCTTTATGATCTAATATACATAGCATAATAATTAGCACATAGGTTGAAATAATATAAAAATTATAAGAAAAGGTACATTTTTTGCGAGTCATTAATTTTTAAAAATAATGTATCCAAAAGGTCCTTTTCTGCTTCGCTTTTTATACATCCAGTATTAGAAATTTTATCTATTGCAATTAACTCTTCGTCTTTTCCTTCTTTCCGAAATGCATCTCCTAAATCTGAAGTGAATTCTTCCAAAAATTGATTTATAGTATTCGCCTGGTTTTCCCTGAATAAGACGAGTTTAAATCTTGGATCAAGAAATGTTGCAGCCATAAGGTGTTCTTTGGAAATGCCAAATCTGCTATTCAAATGCTTCATGAGTTCATTACGGGACAATTTTATACCAGGCACTGGTGTTACTGTTAGTTCGTCTCTTAAAACCGAAATGCAGAGTAATGAGACTAATAGTAACAGACTTTTTGGAGCTAAATATGGTCGTCGCCTCCGCTGTTACCTTGAGAACCGGGAGAGATGCTTCTAGGGTTTCTTTCAGTTGATTAGTCAGAGGTGCGGGAGGGACTTGGCACAATTCCGTTTCGCACTGCATTCAGTCAGAGCAAGAGATATTGCAATATAATTCCTTTGAACCCAATCTAGCAATTCGTACGTTGTATTCCATCGAGTGACGACGTCGGTTGGTGGCCGTGACTCGCCCAAATTGCTCGAAATTTGATGCTTTGTTAATGCGCTCTGACCAACTGTTTAATAATAAAATAAAACTGTGTTGCGATTTACATGGCTGATTAACTTCTTTATCAATGGCTGAGCATCCATGGCTGCATTTATCGAAAGCTGCAGAAGTTGAGCAGCACAGCGTTGCCATTGGATAAGTAGGAGTTGTATATATAGCGTCTATAGTACCAAAGAGAACTATAGACATCTCTATTCCATACGTTTCTAATTAATTCCTAATAATTTCTTCGTAAAATAATGATAGTCATTCGAAAAAAATTAAGATATACAATATTAAATATTTAGTTTGATAAGAAAATAACAACTAATTATCCAGTCTTGTTGCGTTAACTGAGCCTAAACTGGCAACACTGTAACTGAAGTCTGAGCGAGCCGAGTGAGGTCACAGCGGCGAAATTTCGAGATCAAAGAAATTCGTCAGTGTCGTAGGTCTGTATTAAGTGGAAGTTATAATTGCAAACACTAAATCATAAAACCTAAAACTAATTTCTTATATGAATGATACTTCACTCAATGAATATTGATAATTTAATATTAGTATTATCTTGCCTTTATTAAAATAAACTGATATGGGCAACACATGACTTTCTCCATATTTATATGGCAAATGACATGTTGTTAGCTCTGGGATCGTTGTCAATATTTACTTCCAGTTGACAATTAAGAAAAGAAAAAGGAGCGTTACTAAGACGTAACTAAGCGTCAATTGTTAACAATAGTCGTCGGTGGTGGCAACTAAAAATATAAGTTATCTCTTAAACAATGGATTATTGGAAAAATGTATCAAACAAAGGTTGTAGAAAATGAAATTCCCTAAAACTTTTATTCAAATACATTTTTACATTTATCAAATATTAAAGCAAATATTTCAAAATAACGGATAAGTGACAAGAGTAAACATCCACTACCGGTCGACCGATTTTTACCAAAAACTAATCAGATCTTCTAACTTTTATAAAAATGTTAAATGTAAAATTTTGCGTTGATCTGATTAATAGTTTTTGAGTTAGAGCGCCCACAAAAATCGATCACATTCAGACGGACTGACAGACAGACAGACATCATCGAGAAAATAGTCATAACGTGTTCAGGGGACCTTAAAATATGTATTTCCGTTGAAATCTCGAATTCGATTTTTTTCATGAAAACAATACTTTCTCTATACTTCGTATATGGAGAAAGTAAAAAGATGATTGAAGAACACCGCTACAAATACATTGCACATTAAAACAAAAGGCCTAAATGGACACTGATCCATATTTCAACCGCTCTGTTTGTTTCTACATGGGTAGGGGAGGACGATCTAAATGACAAAATTTCCTCCACCAGTATATTTAGAATATCACGCTATGAGTTAAAATTAGACCAATAATTTAATAAGATCATATACTTTCATTGGTCGATATATCGTCTGCCGATTCGAAATTTACGAATCGTATTTTGCGATATCGAACCCAATCGAATCTTTAAATCCAATTCGAATCGAATCTCGAAGCTTCGCAGGGCCCTTACTTTCAAGCAAAGTGTGCCTAGTTCATCGAATAAGCGCCCTCTAGATTCTAGATTATGGCGCCTCGGACAAGAGCCCAACATGCCGGTACCTTGGGCTGGTCCTGACGGTAATAGGCATTGTAATCAGTGGCGGATTGCGAATTATAGAGGCCTTGGGCTATTTTCCTCCACGAGCCCTCCCATTTGTAGTTAAACGTTCTACCTGTAAGGCAAGGAGCGGAGATCGGTCGATAAAGGGGGCTCTAAAGTTTGGGAGACCTGGGCTGAAGTCTGTATAGCGCATTAGTAAATGCGCCCATTGAGACTGATTAACCCACATTGTGCTTATACCTTTGATAAATAGGTTAAATTTACTCAGCTCCATCTTCAGTCTAACTGATCCAGTGGCGGACCAAGGGAGGGGGGAGCAGGGCGATCGTCCCCTCCCCTTTGCCAACCACATTGGATGCATTCATAAATTCATTCCGCGCAAAATTCCTTGTTCCTACACCGAAGATAAAATCTGTATGGCAAAGTAAAGAATGATTATGGTGAGAGTTAGGATTTTCAAAATATAGGATCGTCGGCAGAAGCGAATTCAAGTGAGGAAAGGGGCGATCGCCTTCCCCTCCCTCCCTCGTGGAGTTTCTGGATCCGCTCCTGAACTGATCTACAGCGTAGGCTCCATTCTTTTTTTGTCAGCGGCCTAATAATGGAAACGACGTCGATCCACCTTTCTAACAGCCTTCCTATGTCAAGCACGCGATCACTATATGTTACATCAAAAATTAAATTCTTTTAATAGAACAGTATCTTTTGCGATAGGTGAAATTAAGTAATAATTGTATTCCTTGCAATATTCTTATGGGGCTTGATGCAGCATGAAGCGTTCCTGACGTACAGACCGAATTTGAATGTTTAGGATACCATTTATGGGGCGTGGCCCTTACAATCAGATGAAACCGTGGTTTAAAGAACATAAATATATGATTGTAATATTGGAGTAGAAAAAATAATTTCTTGTTGTATGAAATATGATTTGTGCAGTAAATGTAAAAATAAAATAACAATATATTAAATAATCTTAGATGCAATTACCCAAGTGTCTGTCTGTCCGTTCGTTTATTCCCCGCTATATCCCAGAAACCGTTTGTCGTAGAGAAATGCGGCAAACGACATTTAGTTTCAACCAGCTAGGAAACCTCGGGAAAACTAATTTAATTTTCATCCGCCAGCTTGAAACAAAATGGCGGCCCTTTAAAATGTTTGAAAATTTATTTTTCGGAAACGCTGCGTTGCAGGAAAAAAATTTTTTAACAAAATGAGGAGCAGTTTCGAAAAATTATTTTCAGCTTAGCAAGAGTAAATGCGAGGCGCGTAGCGCCGAGGTCTCTGGAGCGTGCGAAGCTAGCGGTGGGTGGAGTTGACGCGCGTAGGGGCAGGGCTCCTAATAATGAAATAAAATTCGCAGACATGAAATTGAATAAATCGATGGGATGAGCATTAAATATTGAAAATTTTGCCCTGGTGAATCTGTACTCTTGCCCATAATTTCGTCGCGCACTTCGCTGAAGAGCGTAACAGATTTCACTCCACCATTTCGAACCGGATATTTCCACGTTAGGATTGATGAAGCACGACCCCGTGTTCAACTCCTATCGAGGATTTGGCCGATGAAGCGAGTGACTCCTCTTACATAATAAATGGACCCGGCGATTGATACGTCGAGGAGTCATCCCGCCCACGTGATCTCCAGCAGGTTATCACCTGAGTGAATCACGCCGCTTTTGGCTTGTAACGCTCGGTAGAAAAAAAATGACTGACTCGGACGTTAAACAACCGTAGATTTGAGGATGGGGTCAGGGATAAGGGTGTGTGTGCACAGGAAAGCAAGGGCGGTGACGGTGAGGATTTGGAGTAACATGGGGGAGATAGGGCTAAGGGTAAATATGGGATTAGTGCGTGATGTTGTGTAGAGGGAGAACGGTATGGGCCTGGAATGGGATCGTCTCTTCCTCTCTCCCCGTCTTCCCTTTTCTCCCTCTGCTACATCTCTCTCACGCCTAATTAAAGTCTCTCCCTAATCCCATCCCAATTCTCTCCCGATTTGACTTCCCGCCTTCCTCGTAGTGTTTCCCCGGCTGTAATTACATTGATCGCATACGGAGACGTAAACGACGGCTCCCGAGTCGGTGAGCGTGGTTGAATGCGCCCGCATGCTAGCTTTTTTGCCTCTCCCCTCAGTTTCGTTTAAGACCAAAATGAAAATGAACCCTTTTAGTGTCAAGATCTACCCAGGAATTACTTCCTAAAATTTCCATGTTATTTTCTGAATAAATGCAAGCTTGATGAAAACAAATGTTTTGAAATTTATTTTTCCCGATGGAAAAGGGATTTTTTAAAAACCATTGATAAAATACGTTAAAACGTTACGTGAAATACATATAATGTCTACATAATTATGGTTAGATAGCTATTTGTAGAATTTTAAATAATAATTCTTGAAAAAATCTTCTTTTAAAGACTTGTGTTTTATGTCTCTGAATATGGATTGTATTTATAAGAAGTAAATTTAACTGTCAACAGGAATAATACAAACCCTAGCAAGAATATGCGATTATAACATCAAAAAATCAAAATTATTTTTTATATTAAAAACACAATACCGAAAAGGTGACTTGCAGGGTATCATGTAGATGTAAATAAAAAAATTTCAGAGCACAATTACTCCCTCTGAAATCTGTAAAAGGAAAACTTTATACCGCTAGATACCTCATACTCCCAGTTTCAAAACGATATGTAACGTTAAGTGTCATTTATTGGCGAAATGGATATACTAATTGAAAAACACCTCGCCAATTCAATCGACTCAGGCACTTTTGACGGGAATAGGACGCGCCCACCGAATCGGCACGTGGAACTAACCGCAGGCGACACGTTGAAAAAAAAATCGACGATTTTGCGCGGCCTCGGGGGGCACCATGCCGGCAGCGGAGGTTTTTAGAGACCACCTGCTAATTCGGGATTTATTGCGACGCCATAGAAGGTCGAATCAAAATGTTATTATCGCTCGTAAAGGCGCGATCGAGAGAAAAGTTTGGATCCAAATGAGAAAGAAGGCGAAAGGAAAATGATTCGACCGCTACACGAAAATAAAGAAGAGGGAAGTCATTAAAAAATCAAGAAGGTCGCGGAGTAGAGGAAAATGTTTAATTCGTAATCACGGACCTGCCGTTGGACAGACTGCTAATGATGATCCACTCGTGCCTGACGTAATATCAATGTATCGCTTGGATGATGTCAGCTCGCGTGACTGGCATCGTCGGGTGAATTTTGACCCGGAAACGTTTATACGCGAAGCCATTGTTGAAACGGACAAATCAAAATTTTCTAAAAGCCATTAACT